>MU628653.1:0-40464 GCA_025688805.1 Aspergillus egyptiacus
TTAACCAAGTATTTATATCCCGGCCCTCTGCCTTCCCTTCGAAGGCTCAGTTCCGACCCGACCGAAGAGCATCCCAAATCTGGCGACCGGATACTCTTGCGATCAAGCCATCACTAATTCACCATCAACAGGGGATCCAGACTACTTGGACCCTCGTTCAGTCAAGAAGTGAAGACGGTACGGGCCTTAATTATCCTATAATTAGGAGTGGAGCACAGGATAACGTGGTCTTGAAGGGACCTGCATTTATGGTTTGTGATAGGTATTATTATAATTCATGGCCCCTTGAACTCTGACTTGGGTGGTAAGCAAGACTATTATTAGTCCGGGACCAATAATGTATACCTAATACTGGAGGGGAACCTAAAGCTCGCGTAAGCCTGGTGAGGCTGATATTAAGGGTTCGGATTTGACGCGTCTCGTCTAAATAAAGGTTGAAGTATATGTATATCTACCTCGGACTACTAAATTATTATACAACGCATTATTGTATTGTGCCAGCCATGCAGTCCTAAGTACTACCGTACTACTTACTAGTAGTATACTAGGTAGTATATTAGGACTAGTACGTAGACTAGTACGGAGTAGACTGGGTCGATAATCACAAAATGCATATGCAGCAGATCAGGGAAAATGAACAGTGATAATCATGAATCATGATACTGGTATTGATGCGCAGGGCATGACGTATCTAATAATAATATACCTAAGCTAATGATAATAATAATAATAAATGAAAAGAAACGTCCCCATTACCTCATCCGGCAAGATCCGCCATGAGGTTCTCCTTTTTCAACCTGGAGATTTGCCACTAGTAAGTCCACTAGCAGTGCCAGAGAAAAGGGATGGAATCATGGAAAGTCTGGAAGAGATGAAGAAGGATAACCCTTGAGATCCACTGATACAAGCCCATTGGTCTCCTTATGGTTCATAGCCACAGCTTTCTCAACCTTTCGTCTGCGTGCAAGCCACCACTGGGCCGATGCCCATGATCGGATCATGATCGTTCTCCTGAATATGAGCCGTGGAACCTGGGAATAGGTTAGATAGGCAACGGGATTCTTTCTCCTAAATTTGAATGGTCTCTAGATTGAGTATACGCAATCATCCAAGTGCAGAGTACAGGGTGGTCTATGTAGTCTGTACGACTATCATCTTGAGAAGTAGACGTCAAGTTGATCAGATTCAAAGTGTCAAGTATGTCAGGTATACTACGTAGGTACTACTAGTAGCAGGTATACCTGGTTAGATCCTACTCTATCTACGACGGTAACTCTACAGTAGTGCGCCACTGTTAGGTAGCAACTCGGCGAGTCAGTCAGTCGCCCATTCTCATGGTTCCGGAGAATCCGTCCGCTTTCTGGGGAGTGGCAGACAAGGCTTCATTAACTTCATTCTGACTCTTGAGCGTCATCGCAAAGGTTGTACTGCGCGGAATCGACGTCATCCACATGGTATTCAAGGTTTATTCTGCTTCTTAACCCCTCCTCATGCTCCTCTTTCTCTTCTTATCTATCTATACAAAGTGGTGGTAGTAGTACAGCAGCTGGGCTGAAATATCTACTACCTACTAGTACAATCCCAAATTTCATCACTTCTCATTTCCCAGGTGGACCCCATATACACGCATTCCAAGCACCAGGATCAGAGATCTTGATTACGATTCCAATTATTATTCTTTCTCATTTTTACCGCCTGATATTATTCTTTTCCCCTCAAACAGTTCGCTCCAGACCTTTCCAACTATTGCTGAACTAATCATTTGCTTCCTTCTCTCCCCCCGTTCGCCTGGTAACCAACACTTCTCTATCCCGAAAGAGTAAGGCAGGGAAAAAGGGTCATTATTCTCTCCTATCTTGGTGATGCCCATATCTATCTTGTCTCTTCTCCCTCTTCAACTTGTGTCTGCCTGCTGCTTCTGTCGCCTCTACACCCTGCCTCACCTTATCTGTCGCCTCGGTCGATGTTGACGCGCATCTCGGGTTTGCACCGCCCCTGAGTGCCTGTTGCCGCATCTACATATCACCCCCCCCTCCTCTCCTCTCTTCCCTCTTTCGCGCACATTAGAACAACCCCGCCATAGCCATGGCATTGCGATCGCAAACTCCCGTACAGGACGATATCGTCTCAGCGCCACAGCCCCAGGACTCGCTTTCAAATCGGGGCTATGGCAGACGTGCAGGCTCCCGGCCACACTCATTCGCCGCCAGTAGTTCCAACTATAACTCTGCCCACGGCGCGGTCGAGCCCTCCCCTCTGGGCCCTTACGGTCGCATCCACGAGGCCTTGGATGCGTTCAGCACACGATTTTCGCTGGATGGTAATCGACCAGCAGTGCAGCGTTCAGTATCGGAGCTGTCGCATCGCTCTGCGACCCCACTCAGATCTGGTACCCTAAAGAAAAAGTACTCTCTTAGTAAGAGGGGCAGTATGCGTCGCAGCACGAGTCGACGGAGCATGCGCGCCGGCAGTGTGAGGAGTCTAGGTCTAGGCGATAAGGAGAAGTATGCCGCGGGAGGAGAGGAGGATACGAACAGCGCGTTCTTCATCCCCGTTCCGACCAGCGGGAGTCCGACGGAGGTCCTGGCAGATCGCTTCCAGGGTAAGTATTCTTTCCCCATTCTCGCCCGCCCCCTCGTGATCATGGCTAATGTGCGAAATTAGCTTGGCGCAAGATGCTCAAGGATCTGATCGTCTTCTTCAAGGAGCTTCAGAGGTCGTATGAAGTTCGAGCGAAATTGTACTTGTCAATGACAAACATTGTCAACAACACTACAATTCCCCCGACATTTCTCAGCTCAGGCGGCCTCGGAGGTGCGACTGAAATCTTGAGGGACTTTCATAAACAGGCCCACTTGGAGTCCATCAAAGCTGGAGAGGTGGAAAGCGAAGTCATCAACCAACTAGTCGGCCTCCGCAATGACCTGCAGAAAAAGATCAAGGAAATCAAAGCCCTATCAGGGGATTTCCGGAACTCTGTCGACAAAGAGGTGGACGCTACTCGGAAAACAGTCCGACATTTGCAAGAATCATTAGGTCTGGTCGACACGGATCCGTCTGCTACAGCAGGAAAAGGAGACCCGTTCATACTCCGCCTGAGTGTCGAGAAACAGATTGAGAAGCAAATCGAGGAGGAGAACTACCTTCATCGGGTGCGTCCGCTGCCCATACTAGTTGTTCTGCTCTGCTAATATTGTTCCCCAGGCTTACCTGAATCTTGAGAATTCCGGTCGCGAGCTCGAGTCCATCGTTGTTGGAGAGATTCAAAAGGCTTACAACGCTTATGCCGGGATTTTAAGGCGAGAGGCAGAAGAGACCATGGACGCGTCAGAGAAGCTCCGCGTGGGCCCTATCTCAATGCCCCAGGACCATGAATGGAACTCTTTCATTGCCAATACCGACGAAATGGTTGATCCACGTATTCCTCTTCGAGATGTTGACAATATCACATACCCCGGAAAGGATCACCCGGCGGCAGCGGAGGTCAGGTCAGGAATGCTGGAGCGTAAGAGCAAATATCTTAAAAGCTATGCTCCTGGATGGTTAGTCAATCATCCGTCTTACTAGTTTCCGCGTTTTACTGACTGTTGCAGGTACGTTCTGTCGCCAACTCATTTACATGAGTTCAAGTCTGCCGATAGGGTTGAGTATCAGACTCCGGTGATGTCACTATATCTTCCGGAGCAGAAGGTCGGGTCTCATTCGCAGCCTGACTCGACGTCGCACAAATTCATGCTGAAAGGACGACAAACAGGGCCCATGCATCGTGGCCACTCTTGGGTGTTTAGGGCAGAGTCTCACGAGACCATGATGGCGTGGTACGACGATATACAAGGCCTGATCTCCA
Organism: Aspergillus egyptiacus; assembly: GCA_025688805.1. Lineage (NCBI taxonomy): Eukaryota > Fungi > Ascomycota > Eurotiomycetes > Eurotiales > Aspergillaceae > Aspergillus > Aspergillus egyptiacus. The sequence continues at coordinate 3,848 of MU628653.1, forward strand.
CAACAGGGGAGGCCAGGAATGCCTACGTCCGGAGGCATGTACATACCATTAGCGGTGCCAGTTACCGGAGCAGCAGTGACGGGGTCATGGAGGAAGACGAAGCAGACCGAACCCCGTACTCAGCCGGATCAGTTGTGATGGGACACGAACGGCCCACCTCGCAGCCCCGTGAGGCAGGCGGCCGGTTCCCGAGCGACGTGCAGATCGACCGCCATCAACAAGCGGCAATGTCGCCATCAAGCGAAGAGAGCTCTGAAGAAAGGGATCTGCCAGCGGCAGCGGGCTTACTGCCAGACGGTGCACCCTATACAGACACAGGCAGCCGCTTCTATCCGCACGAACGTGACCTAAACACGAACACAGACCAAGGCAGAGCCCTAAACGGCGCAGCGGGTGTTGGTGCTGGCGGTGGCCACCGATTCCCCATAGACGGATACGACTACCAAGATAGCACCTTCATGTCTTCATCAGACTCCTTTAACCGCCGCAACAACCAACTCCTCCCCGAACAGGGACCTGCAACGGCCGATAACCGGGTGATGGATACGACTGAAGAGAACCCCTCGACAAACACTCAATTCGTCGCCGGACTAGGCTCAACGTCATCAACCCAAAACCACGCCGCGCCTCGCCAGCGAAACCGGGGCGAGAGCGCTTCGACCGCCTTCACAAACTCCAATGTCACCAGTCACACTCACAGCACCATCCCAACCTCAGTTGACGAAGACCCAGAGTCGACCGACCACCACGATAATCCCAAATCAGACAAACCGGGCGTTCATCCGGACGTCTCCACAGTCCCGAACAACATGCATAACTCGATCGGTGTCCCCACGAGACCTTCAGGCCCGGCGCCGACCAAAAACAGCGTCTCTACGATCGAGCTGAGGATCCCAGGTCACTACCCGCCTCAACAGGCCGCTGCTTAGTCCTTTTACTAGTACTCTACCCCACACAGTTTGGTAGAGTAGTCTACAGCACTATGCAGTGTGCAGTTTATGTTTTCATTTTCTTTTTCTTTTTCTCCTTTGTAAATACCCTTTTTCCCCCTTTGTATTTGCTTGCCTGCCGCCTTCCTTTCCCTCACGATGCCATCACCATGCCTACCTGCATTACGAAAAGCATCAGCATGAACACACAGGGAAAGGAATAAATGAAACCCAACAGGCGACGAATTTCCTTTGTTTTCTTCTTTCTTCTGGGTGCTTTATATTTTTTTTTTTTTTTTTTTTTTTTTTTTTTTTTTTTTTTTTTTTTTTTTTTTCCTCATGCTTTGGTTGTTTTATTTTCAGAAAGTGACTCTACCTATACGAAAGCCTGCAGGTGCGGGTGCAGGGGAGACAGCATGTGCCTGTCATTGTCCCTTCGGAACTCTATATATAAATGATGGGAATGTTTACGATTTTTATGGAGTCTGTCAAGTGACACGCCTTTCTTTCAATGGTGCATAAACGGAAATATTGTGAGTGCTTCATTACTTTTAGTAGAAAGACCTCCCAACATTCGATACTTGCCTTGATATTGCAAGTGTAGGTCATACCCTTGAGTCGAAACTCTTACGGATGCATCTAGAAATCTCCCAGGGCTACTAGTACCGACCACCACTAGCCAAGTTGCTGGTATTAAAGGATGAAGTGAGCGCAGGTAGATAGTCCATTTATCCCATATGACTTGAAATCACCCGAAAACGACAAAGCTAGCGATCATTCTGCCACATGGCTAAGCAGCAACTGTCGAGAGTTTCAAACAAGATCAAAATCACAAAAATAACCCCAATAAAAAAAAATCGAATGAATTTCCATCGCATAGAAAGGCATCTCATGGACTTTTTTTCGACCCTTCAAAGAGTGCATTGGAAGAGAGAACCAAAGCATAGGAGAGCAGAGTATTTTTACATCATCTGATCCTGCGTGATCCCACCGGTGGGCTGGGCGCCATCCATGACGTCGCCATGGCCCTGAGGAGGGGTCATGTACTTGACAAAGGTGATGCCAAGGGGGCGGCCACCATACTGGTAACCCGTGAACTTGGCTGTACACTCATTAGAACGTCTCAGAGACCACGAAAGTGAAGATGGAAAACATACCAATGGAAGTTTCCGCAGTGTCAGCATTATCGAACTGGACCACGCCAGTTCCACGAGAGCGACCATTAGGCTCATACTGGATTTCAGCACGATCCACCTTGCCGATAGTCGAGAACAGATCTACCAAGTCTTCGTTGCATGTGGACCACGGCAGCTGTCATCTGTTAGAACACGTAACCAGACAATCCGCGATTGAAATGTACTCACATTGCGCACATAGATGGTGGAGCTTTTATCTCCTCCAGACGTAGCGAAATCGGTGAACGGGTTGGGGGGCACAGAGGCGACTGCACTCTCGTAGCCAGGGCCAGCGGGAGGGCCGCCGAAACCACCGCCATAGCCCCCTCGGAAGCCACCGCCAAAGCCACCACGGCCACCAAACCCTCCGCGACCGCCAAAGCCACCACCACGGCCCCCGAAGCCACCACCAAAACCACCGCGGCCCATACCCGGTCCGGGGCCGGCAAACCGATCTTCACGGACCTCAAGGGTACGACCTTGCCAATCATATCCATTGAACTGCTGGATAGCATTGCGAGCATCTTCAGGCGATTCGAAAGCAACGATTCCAGAGCCCTTGGGGCGACCTGAAGCGTCGGTGTGGACGTCGGCACGGATAACGGGGCCTTGTTGAGCTATTTATCAAATGCGCGGGTCAATGACAGATCGGGGTCGGAACCTTGGGAAATAGTAGACGCAGGGAACAGCGGAGACTGCTGAAGTGAAACCTGACATCCTGAGCTTACCTGCTTGGCGGAAAAGATCCTTCAAATCTTGCCAGCCAACATTGAATGGAAGCTAGAGAAGGCATTACATCAGCAAAGATGCATTTCCAAATGGGCATGGAGTTAACATCAAATGAAGGCAGGAGATGCATGCAAACAGACATACGTTGTTAACATAGAGCTGTCTCCCACCAGCGCCGGGGCCACCTCCGTAACCAATCCGGCCGGAGCCGCCAAATTCTCCGCGAGCTGGGCCGCCCGAGAAACGAGGCTCAGGCTCCCGATCCTACGTGCAGGAAAGTCAGTATATCCGAAGTAGATGGCGACAAATCATAATGGAGTGACTGAGTGCCCACGTACCTCGCGGACGTAGACTAAGCGTCCGTTAAGATTCTGGTTACTGAGAGTGTTGACAGCGTTTTGCGCTTGCTCCCTGGTGGCGTATTCCACAATCCTACCAATATGGTCAGCATCCGCAATGACATGGAGAAAAGGACACATAACTTACCCGCATCCCTACAGTAATCCCGGACAACCAGGCCCAGTCCGTCAACCCAAACAGTCCAAGCAAACCGAACCAACGGGGGTGATAAAGAAGCCAGAAACAAATGAAATAAGAAAAATAACCAGTCGCTACGCATTGGCGCCCACCTTCGACATTCCGTTAGGAAGAAGCAAGACGTCGGCAAAGATTACTTCTCCAGCTGTACGCACGAGACCGATCCCCCAAAGTCAGCCACGGATTCCAATCCCATAAGACAAATGCTCATCGCACTGCCGACACGGTATGACCCTGCTCACCCTGTCTCATAAAATCTTTAAGATGATGCCACTTGACATCATAGGAAAGGTTTCCAACATAGACCCGGCGGTCCTGTTGGGACGATTCGCGCACGTTCTGCATCATTTGCTCTTTGAGGACTGCACGCTCTTCAAACGACCTTGGAGGAGGCGGATAGCTACCGCGTCCACTGTAACCCGAGCCTGAATGACCTGAGGGGCCCTGGGCAGTACTCATGGGAGAGCGAGAACGGCGATCGCTACGGCGGTAATCGTCACGGTCGCGACTCCGAGATCGACTGCGTGGCGAGTACGAACGACGGCTTCGTCGAGGACTGCGAGATCGACGACGGGGAGAACGAGATCTCTCACGCTGCGCGCGGTCAGAATCGTAGTCGCCGGAATACATTGAAAAGTTTGAGAATTATGTATAACAAGCAAAAGTGAGATGAAAAGCAACAAGGAAAAGGGGGGGCATGGAAATAAATTGTCAGTGACTTGAAGCAGCGAGGCCAGTTCGCGCAGCGTGAAGCTTTGGGTGCGCGGATTTGGAGCTAAAGTCATGTGACGGGAACGGGGGGTGTCGGGAGCTCCATGATTGAAGCAAGTCCATCAGGAGGACCCGGGGGAGCGAGTTGTATCCGAGAGGGTCCTAGTGCGGGGCTTCCAAACTGTATACGTGCAACAAAGAGAGCATAAAGAGGGTCAAGCGAGGAGCCAGGGCTAACAGGGTCCCCAACAGAGCAATCGATGTGAGGAGATATTGGAAGCACGCCACTCTATACCTGGTCCCCTCGAGCTCGTCATCAGGCCCGAAGCATGGGACGAGACTGAAACGGGCGGCGAATGAGGACGCACAGTATTCGAAACGTAGCAACAGGGTATTTTCACCCATAAAGAGGGTTGTCAAGGGAGATGAGATGAGATGAAAAAGATGCGACCTACTTGATAAGGACGATAGACGTCGGCTGGTGGTCGCTTCAAGTGTAAGCCAATGATCTAGCTGTGTTCAAACACGACGCAAACAGGATATTGGAACAGGAATAAGAAGTTGATGAAAAGAGTAAGGATAATAAAATCACACACAACCGCATACAAGAACAGAGAGAGTAGGAGAGGGGAAGAGATTTAAGAGGAGAAAAGAAAAGGAAGAGGGAGGATTGAGAACAATAGCGGGGGAGCGCAGGGGGGGTGGTGTGTGTGTGCAGGTGGGAGCGAAAAAGAAAGCACACGCTACAGACAAGCTGTGCAGCCTCAGTCTGTGTCTGACAGAGACTCCGGACAGAACACAAAGCCAGAGTATGATTGGTGCTGCCGTAGCAATCCGAGATGCAGCTGGAACTTGACGGCGGTTGGAGGATAATCGGGAAAGAGGAACGGCAGTAATAGGGACGGGGTAGGTAAGGGTGGGAATGGGAGTGGGAGGGAGTATGAAGAGAGGGAGGGAGAGAATGCTCAAAGCAGTGTCTGTTTCCAAGGTCCCTATCACACCAAGCTCTCGAGCAGGAGCGGCACAAGCCAAGGCTCAGAAAAGAGGGGAGGGGAATAATAATAATAAAGTCATAATAATAATAATGGAATAATAATATCACGAGGAATAATAATAATAATAATAGACGGCAGTAAGTAATAAGGGTAGGGGAGTGGGGAGATCAGGACCGGGGAACGGAGGAACCAGGGATGCAGAAGTCAGATCAGAAAGTATGAAATGGACGACAGAGTGCAGCTGCTAGCATCTGTAGAGGCGGACATGGTGCTGGTGGTTGTGTTGCCAGACAGACAGAAAGATCACGTACCCATCCTGGTTGGTGATGGAGATGCGGTCGGAAGCTTGATGTCAGTAGGGAAGAGAATGAAGTGGCAGCTCTCAATTAAGAGAGGATGAAAACCTGGGGTCGGGAAGATGAAGGAGAGAAGAGAGGCCGATGGAGTTGCTTGATTTGATGGAGAGAGAAGAAGGTCTGGAATCCAGATCCTCCAAGACAAGCAAAAGAAAGATCCAATTGGTGAAGCGAGGAAGTGGGAATGGGAAACGGGAATAATGGAAGTGGAAGTGGAAGTGGTGTTCAGGTTCAAGGTTGATGCGGAGAGAGAAAAGAGGACCAGAGGAACCTAAGATGGAGAGGTTGGTGTTAGCAGTTGAATCTTGGAGATAAGAATTCTGAGAGGTCCAACTTTCAGATTATTGTTTGATCCCAGTCTCTTTATTATTATTATTTATATTATACAGCTTTTATGCAGTACTGATAAATCTCTTCTAATTAACTCTACCATTATGCATTGCTATTGCTACCTATACACGCTGTACTATTGCGCCTTGTAGCAACAGCATTCAATCAGTCCGCAATAGTTCGTCCTAGAATAAAACCCGCAATCATTATATATCCATTCGGATGCTCTACTACTTTGTATAATATTCAACTATGTACTTGTAAGTAAGTAAGCACGTACTCCGTTCGGAGCCGCCAATCTTGGCTCCAAGGCCCACCGAAACTCAACACCAAAACTTCATCATCCGATGCTATCCAGATCGGCATCTTTGACAACCACTCGACCTTATTTATTACTTATATCCAACACAATGTCACGCCCTCTCCTCCGCCCGCTGCAAACACCTCGCAATATCTTCCCCTCTCCAACCCCATCCATCTGCCAAAAATCCTTCCTCTCCACCATCCCTCCTGCAATCACCCACCAACACCGCCTCCTCCGCCAACCCTCCTTCTCCTCCTCCACGATTCAAACCCGCAGCCGCAACAACAATCACCTTCGCCTCTACCACTCCGTTCATCACCCCGATCTCCCACCCCACGAATACACAAACTCCCAAACAACCATCCTCACCGCCGCCCTGAAGCATGTCCCCGCCCACGGCTTCACCCGGGACGCCCTCACCCTTGGCGCCCGCGACACAGGCTTCCTAGACGTCTCCATCCAGCTCCTTCCCCGCGGTGAATTCGATCTCATCCTCTTCTGGCTGGCCAGTCGGCGCGGCCTCCTCCGCGCAGCAGTTGAGCAGAACGGACTCCTGACAAAGACGCACCCGGGGCCCGGGCCCGTTTCCGTGGAAGACAAAACCAAAACGCTTACCATGGAACGACTGCGCATGAATAAGGATATCAAGCATCAGTGGCAGGATGTATGTCTTTCCCCAACACCTTCCCCCATTTAATCTTCCATTCCAATTCCGTCTCGAAACACAGCCGCAGCGGGAGGGGGGCGTGGAAATGAACAAAAACTAATCAAGCCAACAAGGCCCTAGCACTGATGTCCCTCCCCTCACACATCCCGCTCTCTCTTTCCGAACTGCACGCCCTCTCCTCCGACATCTTGCATCTCGCCGGCGACACCTCCGTCGACGCATCCTGGTACACGAAGCGGCTTTCCGTCTCGGCCATCTACGCCTCCGCCGAGGTGGTCATGACTCGGGACTCAAGCCCTGATCTATCGGCCACAGAGGCTTTCGTTACGCGGCGGGTCGAGGATAGCAAGGCCATTGGTGACAAACTGTCCGGTGCGAAGCAGTGCTTGGGATTTATGGGATCGACAGTTGTCGGGTTAGGGAGGAGCTGGGGGCTGAAGATCTGATTTTGTTCAACTTTAATCTGGAGCGGGTGCTTGTATAGTATTTATAGATAGGTTTGTTCTGGACATACTGTGTATGTGTAATCTATATCTGTTTTCGTTCTCATTGTCGCCGTGACGCCTGATCATCAATGGCTACTTACTAGAGCAGATGGACGATTGAGTGTTTGTTCTCCGAAGAGACATTGTTCGATTTCTAGTAGGAGTCGATGAGACTCTGCAAAACACCGTATACGGGTATAACGAAAGGTACGCTGACAGGTTCCGAATGCAGTCCCCAATGCCTATGGTTCAGAATGAAATCGGCCAGTAGTCTACAAGTGACAGGCAGAGAAGGAGAAAAGAACATAGGGTTACATCCACAAACAGATCTTTCCACTCGCTGTTCCACCAGCAACCCAGTTCTTGCTTCGGTGGAAAACTGCCACGGCAGGAACGGCCGTGATCCCGTCGCCTCCGAGCTGCGCGAGCTGGTCGCCCGAGCCGCTATAGATGTCAACGAAGCGATTCATGTTACCAATACAGAACCGCTGAATGGACGATTGCGGGTTGAGTTGCCACTGAGGGCGGAGGCTGCATTGAGAAGGACATGTTAGCGCCATTGAGGTCAGAGTAAAGCTAGTACACCTACATAGTAACCCATCGTCCTGTTTGGCAGTTGTGCCGTACAACGGTATCAGGTTTCATTTGAGAGTCGTCGACTGTGTGCCCAGGTTTCCAGGAGGCAATGCCCCTGGCACTGAAGTCGTATATCTTCAATGTATCATCATAAGAAGACGTTGCTATTTGTCCGGCGCTATTAAAGGCTGCGTGTGACACTGAAAGGCGGCTCTGGTGTTCGCCGACAGGCGTGGGATCGGTCTTCGAAAGTTTGCGCAGATCCCAAAGACGCATGGTCCGATCGAGACTGGCTGTTGCGAAGTAGTGAGGATGTGTCTGGTAGAGAGAGAAGCCACCAATTTTCTTCTCAGATAGTTGCCAGGTCGCGACAGAGCTTTGTCGCTTGGTGCGCATGTCGTATCGGCCGAATGCGCCATCTAAGGTGGTCCAGTAAATAGTGTTCGGGTCCTCCGCGGCCATGTCCACGCCGGACACCGGGATATCATCCGAGGTGGATTCCGGCGCGTATTTCTCAACCGACGAGGTTTTCTCAAGATCCATCTCGCGAATGGAGCTGTCATAGCTCGCAGTGTAGAGATGTGTAGGCTTCGAAGGATGAATGGTCATGGCACTGATAGTGCGTGTATGCGGTTTAAGCGTGACAAGAACCGGGTCCGGGTCCTCCTCTTCGTCGTCTTCGTTTTTCACGGCGGACGCTGGCTTCTCTTGTGAGGCGTCTAGAATCCCCAGATGACCCATTTTATCTCCCGCAAATATCAAAGGCTTGGCTTCAGACGGGTGGAAAGTCATGGAGTATATTCTCTCCGGGGTAAGCTTGATTCCTGTATTTGATCCATCGTCAGTGTCAACACAATGTAAAACGACAGCCAAAGATACGTACGATTAGGCTCCCAGGCTTCCCACAAGCTTAGCCCATTCATCTCTTTCCTCAGAGCCTTGAGGTCCTTATCCGTCGTCGACTTAATATCCTCTTCTCCAAAAGTCCGCTGGTACGGCACCGCGACGCCTTTCGTGATCACATCCACACCAATGAGCGCATCTCCAGAAAGTTTCTGGCCGGACACAAATATATCATTGAGGGAGAACGAGTCCGACTTCCGCACCCTCTTTGCCCTCTCCTCTTCCTGTCTGCGATCATAGTCCTCCTCGGCCTTTCGCTTCGCAATCTCACTATCTGCGGCAATCCCTCGAAGCCGCGACGATGTGCGACGGGGGAGTGGCGATTCCTCCTTCTTCACTTTTTTCGGTGCTGGCTTCTTCTTCGGTTTCGATTTATCCGCAGATGAGTCAATTGGCATCTTAGGAGTGAAGAGCCCTGCCGATTGCGCATCCAGACTGAGTTTCTTGAGAAGCGCATCGCGCTCTGCGATATTCGCGAGGCGCTGCTTCTCGAATTCGGAAAGTTCTTCGCTGACCATGGCGACAAAAGACAGTGGGTTAATTAATGCAAATATCTCGCTCAATTCACAATGACTGAGTAACAAAATGGAAAGTCGCCTGCTTTGCTGGGATGGATTCTCTTCGCCATCGCGAACAAAAGAAACGCGTAGCAGGCAGCCACGAGGTCACGTGTTTTCTAGATATCAATTTATCAATTTCTCGGGTCAACCTAGCAAGGCTTGAAATCTTCCAACCTTGGAATCACCTCCGAACTTCCGGAACGAGAAGATGAGCGTGCACTATCGCATGGCGCGGACCTGGCTGGCCCAGGCAAAGTACAATTCTCTTGTTCCGTTTCTCTACCAGACTCATACCCTCAGAATAATCCACCCTCATGCGCCACGGTTGAAGACTCATCCATGCTCCAGCTTCTCAACATCGGGATCCCGCCCAGACGAACAGCAACCCCAGCCAGAAAGTAGCGATCCTCATCCGTCGGATTCTCAATATAATCGTTCAAACGAGAGCGAATCCCCGGGGTCTGCCCCGACACAACGAAAAAGTTACCTTCGAAAGAAATCCGCGTCAGTGGCTCGCCATAAGAAAACCCAGAAATCTCAAACCAGGAAACCATCAGCAGAATCCACCATATCCCCTTCGAAACGCGGGTCCAAGTCTAAAACCCTTTCCGAGCCCAGACTGACCACACATGAAACGGGCGTATTCGCGCAGCTCTTTAAAGAACTTGGATATGACGACAACGATCTTTCGAAATCCGGTGAAGACGTGGCGTCGCAGGATGGCCAAATAACAAGGAATTCAGATAAGGGAGAGATGGAAGAAATCTCGGCAATTTTCAATACTGTCGTGAAGAACATGAGAAAACAAATGAAGAAAACCGAGTCTCTGGATCCGCTTGAAGAGAAGCCTAAGCTCATCGACCGGCCTATATGGGATAACACCAACGAGGATATGAGTAAGCGCCTAGCTCAGAACGAGATGTCTCCAAGCACAGCAGTTGAGGCGGTGGTTGACCGGGAGGCTGCGAAAATCCGAGCAGCTCTCCAAGCGGCTTTGAACGAAGGTCAGGGGGAGACTGCAGTCTGGAATATCTGCAAAGCAAAGATCTTCTCCATGATCCAGCAACTGAGTCTCGACGATGAGACTGCGCCTATGGTCCATGGGCTCGACACGCCGCGCGACGAAGTTGATTCGCAAGACCCTCAATCCGCTACCAGCACCTCAGCCATAGAACCTCTGGACATTCCAAACGGCGTCTCCGCGCAAGACGTCATAACGAAATTATACCCCCAAATGCTCCTCGCAGCATTCCGCCTGCTAAATCTCCACTTCCCGGACTCCGACCTCATCGAGCAATACCGCTCAACCATCAGCTCTCTAGGCCGCCTCTCAGCCCTCATCGGCACCTCAACCTCCCTTTGCAACGACATGATCTACTTCTACTGGCGCGGCTGCCACGACCTCCCCGCCGTAATCACTCTCCTGCGAGACATGGAAGTCCGAGGGCTGGAGCCCGACCGCCGCACCTGCGCCCTCCTAAAATCCATCCTCCGTGACCGAGAACTAGACATACAGTCCGTACCCGGAGACGCTAGCTCTCAGCAGAACTGGTGGAATCACCCGGTTAATGCAAAAGCTTTGCGCGAGTTGGACGGGCCGGACGGGTGGGTTCGCCGACTGAGCAGACGGTTGTTTCTGCTGGAGGAGCGTGAGAAGAGTAACCCATATCGAAAAATGAAACGTTTCACGGAACGTGATGAAGGGCCTGCTGGGCCCGAGGATCTTGGAGCATCTGATGCTTAAGCAGATTGTGCTTTGTTGCGTTGCATTGCATTGCATAAGATGGCGTGGGAGCTACATTAATTAACAAGACCATTATAAGCGGGCACAGTAACTTATAGAATATAGCTGGTTTTCCAGCAAGTCCTGTTTTACATGTCTTGTTAGAGCAGGCTGCGTTGATCAGCAAAACCGTTGGTTTTCTAAGGCCATGAATAATGTTGGACAAAATGTTCAGAAAATAAATAACCTACCTATGTATACACATAGCGCCATAGTCTGTCTAATAGGAGAAAAATTGCATCCTAGGCATGAAGTGTGAAGTATTATTGTCTAACCATCAATCACGTACTCATTTCATCTATGCCAATAACAAAAGAGTATTCACACAAAATCTAGAACAACCCTCTGTGTTCACAAAGATCCCCGACACATAATATATGTATGATATCAAGGCTTTGTTACTCCTTGCAGGGAGTCTCGCACTCGGAAGAAAGGTAGAAAAAGAAACAGCCATCACAACAGGGTATCAACACATGAGAAAAACGCTATCCAAAGCTCAGAAAGAAAGGGGATGGACAGAGAAGGAAATAGCGTCAATCATGAGCATATACGGTCAAAAAGGGAGGGGGGATGAGCACCAAAAAGTAAAGCATATACATCACAAGATGCCGGCTGCGACAGTGAGAAGCCTCATGTTATACAAAGCAATTGACAGAAAAAGCTCTACGTTTGCCTGTCTTTGTCTTTTGCTTCAAATGAATCGGTTTTTTGAATGCGAGCAATGAATGGACAGGGTCCAGTGTGAAGAGGCTGGGTCGGCTAGATCAATATATCATGACATTGACGTGGTATAATCAAAAGGGGAAAGTAAAAAAGAAAAAAAATGAAAAGAAAAGAAAAATGATCAGGAGTCATTTCGTAGCTCTTCCCGGGATTGCTGCTGGCTGGTATCGCGGTCCTTGCCTTTGCGCCCAGACGCCGCAGGCACAAAACCGAAGAATCGATATTTGCTCGTCGTTTCTCTCGTCATGCTAGAGCGGCGGGACTTGGAAGTTTCGGGATATTCAAGGGAATAGGTGGACGAGTTCTTGGAGCTCCCGGTGCTGTCACGAGGTTCAGACCACCTTGGTATTGAGAAAGGCACCCTGCTCTGGTCCCAAGTGGCGGACGACGAGCTCGGTGGAGTCTCTTCGTCAGCATCACGGGTATAGTCTGTGGAGCGTCGGTGAAGGGATGGCCTTGAAGTAAAATAGCCAATGGAGTTGCGATGGCTTCCGGTAAGAGAGGCCGCTCCCGGTACAACAGGATCCGGAGCGGGAGTCGAAGGTTTGGACGAACTCTCGTCATAAAAGGTCGCAGAACGCTCCATCGAGTCAACAAGTTCCTCCCACTTGATTTCAAGATTGCCATTTGGGCGCTCTGCCTGTTCTGCCTTGCTTAAACATTCCATAGTTCGCTGTTGGAGGCCAACTGCCAAGCTATGGAAATGTTTGACTGCGGGGTCCAGCTCTTCTAGCCCTGAAAGTCTGGCCGATGCAACTTCAAGCCATATTCTAATCAGATTGGCGAAGCTTCGAGCGTGGTCAATCAGGAAAGGAAGACTTGGGAAGCCCTCGCGGGACGGTGGCGGTAGACGGCTAAGGATCTGAATCGGTGTGGCATAAGACGGCGTAACAATGGGAGTAGGGCGGTCCGCTGGGATTGCACAGATGGAATCCACAAATTGTTTGAATTCAGACCGGTGACCGACCAAGAACTTGTTCATCGGCTCCATCCAAGGTTCTTTGCTGCCAAATGTTGTCATATTGGCCAAGCCTTGTAAAGCTTTCGCAATGAGCGTCAAAGTGCGCTGGGCGCGCGGGCGGGGATGATCTAGATAGACGTGGATGAGTCGAAAATTCACCACGGAATAGTTTAGGAGCATACCTTTTAACAATCCAAACAACTTCGGGTTCAGGATTGCCGGACAGAAGAACCGCAAGAAGAGGAAGCCGGAGACACTGCTGTAGGTGACTGACCGAAGGAAGTCGCCGTAGCGATCGTCTGCGCAAGCTCGGATATGTCGAAATATGAGTCTCAGCTCGGCAGGGCAGCGTGAAGCAGATCCGGCAATCGACTTCCAGACGCTTGTCGTAAGGCTGACCAGGTTTTTCCAGTTGCGTTCAAGATCGTCCGGCCGATGTATCCGAGACGGGTCAACTTCACATTCGGGGTCGGTCTCATCGATTTCGTAAAGCCGTTCGCCAATCGTTTCCTCCAGATATTCCTTGCCGAGTCGACGCATATGGTAGTCAAGCGCCTTAGTGAGAAGGGAGTTTCCGCGGAAGAGAAGGTTCGCCTCTACTGTTGCAGTACGTCCCAGGTCACGGACCAGGACCTCTCTGTCCTGGCCAGTTTCGCGAGTATCGTTGGAATGAAGCCGTGTCGTATACCGGAGTCTATTTGCCGTGGACTCTTTGTGGATACCGTCAATCTCATCCTCAACTAGCGCCGATATCCATTCAACTGTAGTTCCTGACACCTGGAAAATGTTCAGGAGCGCTTCGGAAAGTTGATTGAGCTCGGAAGACATAATCTGCGCCATGTTCACCGTGAGACCGTTGGCAAAAGAATGGAGGAGTTCGGACATTGGTGCATATTCGTGAGACATGAGGACGACCGTCTCCTCTATCCGGACCTTCATCAACATCTCCCCTACGCACTGGTCTCTGTCATCCAGAATTGGCCACCACTTTTCGTTTTCCGTGCCCGGTTCGACATCATCAATCCTGATATCCACCCTCCCGTACATGGCGTCGTGTGAGGATACCTCGACATCGTCTAAAAGACGCACTGGGTTTGCATCTTGGTATAGAGCGTACGCACCATGCGTCACTAATGACCAATCTCGTTGTGTTGGGTTGAGCGTTTTAACCATGATCGAAACCTGAGACAAGACAGGAGGAAGGTCGTTGAATGTGAACTCTTCCCGCCAAAACGGATTCGCAGTACGATATTTGACAGCTGTCTTTGCCCGGATTTCTCCATCTAAAAGTACCTCCGTATAGTAATCGTTGGTTGCAGATGGCGCATTCGCGCTCACATGTGAACGAGACTGTTTGCGGCTCCTTGGTGTCTCATCAGCACCTTTCGTACCATACATCTTTGCCTCTGTGACCTTGATGCTCATCTTTCTTTCAATTCTAAACATGTCCGTGAGATCGTTCGTGCTAGTGCTGCTAGTATCAATGGAGTTCTGGGGCTTCGCCGTATCATCCTCGTCCGGGGTTGCTGGGCCGTAAAGCTCTGGGGTAGTGAAAGCACGCAAAAGCACAAACCATACTTCGAAAAGGACCCGGCTCTCCAGTGCCAGATACAGCGGGCGCGTCAATCCCGACGCAGACCGCGCTGCATATTGCGGGTAGATCGCTATGCAAAACTCATCTTCCAGTACGGAGGATTCAAGCTGCTGGATTGCGCAACGTGACAATTGAGACAGTTGGATGCAAGTAACGAGAGTGATATCGGACTCACTCAGAAGCCTGAAGGTTCCGTTCTCCTGTAATGTGCAGCTAACTTTTTGCCAAGACGAAGACAGAGCGCGCTGTTGCCGGAAGGTCGAAATCCTACGGCCGGAGGATGGACGGACGCCCGAAGCGCTTGGCCTATTCCACAAAAGCATCTTGCCTACTTTTATTATAGCGGCCTCTTTGCTGATGGTGCTTTCAGAGTTCCTCCGGCGGTCCACCGGCCGACGCTCGGTTATTGTGACAGACTGCGGTTTCGTCATTTTATTTTGCACGCCCTTGGGGCGGATCGGTTGCCAGCATAGCAGGGCCGCTAGCCATGAATCAAACGTTTCGCTCACATGCGGCCGCAGTTCCACTCCAAGCCCTGACGTGAATGTAGATACGCTGAGATAATTCGCTTGAGTTTCTGGATCAACAAGAGAGCGCACTTGACACCCGCGTAAATCGGGAATAAGAGTCTTTGCCAAGGCAGGCTCCCCTTTGGCCTGGTAAATCAAACTGCCCATAGCGACATTAATAGCACAATAACCTGAGGTCCAAGCGGTCGTGGAAGAGGTGCGGAACGAGAGGATTCCGTGCATCCTTCCGCATGTAGTTTTCATAAGCTGCAGTATTTTGGAGCCATCTGTATTCGATGAAGACGAAGTGGAGTGGCCCGGAATCAATCCTGAACTCCCAGGAGACCTGCTCAACCTTTGACGGCTTGGGGTTCGGTTATAAAATGTGGGTGATTGTATTGAGGGAAACCCGATCGATAAGGCCGCTTGCTCCTCGGGAGACTTCGGCTGGGGGGTCGTGTTAATCGATCCGAAGCGGTTGCGGGTTCTGGTCAGAAAAGAACCCGATGAGACATCACTTCGCTGGTCATCCTGCGTGGTGGTACGAGATCGCGTCCGTTGACTCCTCGGATCCGACTGCGCGTCCTCTTCATCTCCAGTGGAGTAAAATAGAGTGAAATCGCGCCGGTATTCTCGATCGGGGGCTCGTGCTCGGACGGTGGCACGAGGAGAAGGGACGGCACTTGAGGAGAGATACTCCACTTCCGATAGAGGCGAATGGTTTCCGTGTTCAGAAGATTCGGGCGTCACTGTCCGGATAGACGTGTCCCGGAAACTATCTGGGTATACCATGCCGTGGCGATCCTTCGAAGAAGATTTCTTGCTAGGTCGACGCTCCACCGGCCGGCTGTGTATTCCCTGGTGTGTGGAGTCTCGTTTGTAATCATTCGAGCTTTCTGACTCCATCTTCACCGACTGACGGTGACGAGGCTTCGATATATGTCGCTATAGAGCGCAAGCAGGCCAATGCACATATATCGCTGATAGACTGGATGTTACCTCGCTGCGGCAGGTTGGAGTCCGACACACACTGCGCAACCGACCTCGAACAATTGAGAGCGTTGGTCGTCCAATGGATCGCTAGGTGAACGCATGGAGTCCGGCAAGGGTGAGATGGCTAGAGTCGCACATTCGGTCGAGGCCAGGCGTTTCGGGGTACAGGTGAGAGCTGAAGAGAAGACACGGGCCGGCGGGAGTACTGTGGGTTCAGGGGGGTCGACGTGTCGACAAAGGGAGGGAGCGAAAGGAAGGAGTCGTTAACTGACTCGAATGGTAAGAAGACAGGGTCGTAAATGGAGCGGTTGGATGTGTAGTCCTCCGACGGTCAATTTAGCATGATTGTGTCACTCCTCTAAAATGTCATGGTTGAACGGGTTAGCTTTCTTGGAGAGGGGGAAGAATGTGGAGGAGAGAAAAAGTGGTACGGAAGCACAAAGGTCTCTGCCAGTGTCTGGTTCAGCCGCCCGCCCGTGATATCATTGGGCTTGGTACCGGTAGTAAATAATAATACTAGAGGGAGGGGAAGCCTTGTACCTAACTCACTGTCCCCAGACAAGTTTGGTCTTTGCTAGAGACACAGGTGTGTTGGTTTAATTGGTTGCAAAATAATAATACCTAGGCAGTCGATCGATTCTGTCCCAACTGCGCGAGTTCGGAGGTTGCAGATCTCACGTCAAAGCAATGCCGGGGTTGTCGTCGAAGTACCTTTTTCTCACTAGATTTTTGGTACCTTTTGGGAAGGTCTTTTCCTGTTTGTACAACAACAGGAAGCTTCGGTTGTCGGGTAAGCGAGGAGGAGGACAGACGGCGCGAACGAGAGGTGGGGGGGAGGGAAGAGAAAAAGGAAGAGAGAGAAGATGAAGATTAGCAGTGAGATGGGGTGCTGTTTGGGTTGAACTTGGAAAGGATAGCGACGCTCCCGCTTCTGCACCACTTAGTGACTACCTACCTATCTACCTACTAAATTACTACCTTACTCAGTACTCACTATTTTATTAAGAATACCTTATTGACTTCTATCAAGAGTACAAGACGTTAGACCCCTCGCTTCCTTGAATATTTCTGCAAACGAATGCTGGCATTGAGTCCATATAATAAACCTGTTCATGATAGCCATCATATAATAATTCTCCATTCCAATCAGCCATCCAATCTGGGCTCTTTCTGCTGGAGCGCTCATGATTCAACATACAGTCCAAACTGGAATAATACTAAATAGTAGTGCTGGCTCTAAAGACTAGGTCCACAGTAATAATGAGTGATTGGCATGATTGCCGAAGTTTGTCCCCAGCTGTTCCAAGTTATCTCCGGTCCTGGCTTGAAAGAGCATCAACCTCCAGTAGCTGAGATAGATACTAGATAGTCGTATCCATCTATCCATGGATGAACCATTATTCGGAATGGTCCATAAGCCGAATCGTATGCCATGAATACCACCAGAGTTCCACCAGAATCTCATAGCTGGTTTAACTCTGATTCTTTACGAAATTCAACAAGATAGAAGAAAGCAGACCATGAGTCGGTGTGCTAGGAAAGATTTGATATACCATTCTTATTGGAGCCCACTTTCTATTATTAAGCCCCCCGGTCTTTCTCTACGTAGCATCCTGTTCGTGGTTGAATGATGTCCACTCTTCTGCACAAAACGCCGACAGGATCTGAGCAAAGGGACCCCTTCCACTTCGAGCTCCGTGCTTTTTCCTTGGCTCCGAGAGCTCTTCTTGTCAAATTGTCCATAGTTAATAATAATATGTCGATTATGGTCACCTCTGCTCATGGAGATCTACACTGCAGGAGTCCAGTCAAACTGAAGCAGACCAGATGCTAGAGTCGCAGTCAGTTCATAACCAACGTCCACCCTCCCTCGTGTGGTCTCGGTCTGCAAGTCCTCGCCGGACCGCGAGGTATAATCTTAGCAAGTCTATCCAACTAGGTACTACCAGGGAGTACTAGTACTATAGCAGACTGCTAGACGGGCTGCGGATATTCCATTTAACCCCTGTCTACTCTCCCAAATTCCTCCCAAATTGCTCCCAAATTGCTCTTCTTACCTCTGAGAGGGGTCACCGAGACGGGAAGCTGTCAAATGATGCCATTATTTCGAGTGGATCGGTTTATGGCATGAACAAATGCAATCCATCCATCTGCACCTTTAATCTGAAAGACGATTAGAAGCTGGACAAGAGGCAGGCATGATTGGGCCATTGGGAACAAAGACATGACCCTCCCTGTCCTGTTGACGGGCTGGGAATTCTAGCCCAATCCCTGGAAGTAGCAATCTACTACTGTCCTTGGTTTCTGCATATGGTTCTCCTGCTAATCGTGCAGTACATATATATATCTCGTTCCCTCGTCCCCCATATTCCAGGAAGAGGTAGAAGAGGATGCAATTAAACTCCTATTATGAGCTATTATTATTATTAATGCTAGATAGTCAATCAAATATACCTACATTTGGACTTTTTGTATACAAAAGGTAAAGAGCCCCGTGCGAAGCGCAGACAAGGCCCATTGTCCGAGGCCATTTAGATATTAATGATCCCTATTGGTGACTCCATCCCACCGGAAACCTGCACCTATATCCTGATTCCTGACTCGTGTCGTCAACCTCATCAGTATTCAGGAGTGACTGGTGGAAGTCGATCACTTTGCCGTTATCTGAGTAGGTCTGAACTGATCAGAATCATTAGATACTACCGACTACGTACTACTGAAGAGCCCGTAGATAGTGGAATCAGTGACAAAAACCACTACCAGTGCAATACAGTCTATGTACTCCGTTCGATCTGAAAGCATAGTTATATAAAAGTTCCGACCTCACAAATACCGGACAGGGGGGAATCCCCTTCGAGTTGCGATGGACCTTGTCACTGCACAGAGCATACCTTACAGTTTCTGCCTTAGGCAATTAAACTGGCTCCGATCGGCTCCAGTGACCGCCTGCCCAGGTGCGTCATACTAGCTGGCCACCTGCTCACTGCAGGCTACCTAAGGTAGTGGCCTGAGCTTTCAAGGCTCTATCAATGTCATGGGATCGAAGCTGGTCATCAGCCGCTGGCGGTTATCAAAAAGTCACGATATCTGATAGACTGAGACGGTTGCTCGCCGCCTCTTCTCCAAGGTTTGACGAACTGAGCTTCAGCCGCTATTGTTACTGCGCGTATCTCGCGTTTTCCTTATCTAAGAGTTACCCTCAAGCTCTCTCTACTGCTTTACCTGCGGCCGATCTCCGTTTCATCAACTATTCGCCTGTTAATTCATGTTTATGGCCGCCATCCGCTGGATGTGACTGGCACTCAAGCCGTCTGATATGCCAACGCTTTATTTTCGAGTTTAAGCTGATGATTGGAACGTTATCCATACGAAGTATAGACCAGTATGATGGCCTCAAACGTCCTGTCGCGGTTTCTTCCTCCGAACGGTCCTGCATCGCTATACGAGACTATCCGGCAACATGATGAGGGATCAGACGCCTCCGATGTGGAGGAACGTGCGGGCTTGACGCTTGGAGCCGACCCCGACCTGAGGGACCGGTTTAGCGACCGCGAGCTTGAAGACGCCCTGGCGAATGCTACCAGAGAGGAGTCCTTGGACCGAAGTGATACTTTCTTGACGGCTCAGAATGTGCAAAAGGGTATTCAAGAAGGCTCAACCAAGTCCGGTCCACGCCGCCGTAAGCCCAGCGATCCCCGGTGGATGCAGTCAGTATCTCCCCGGCCCGCCGCAGATGATTTTGAAAACGACGTAGACCACGACGATGATGTTCCAGCTTCCCTTCTAATGGAGGGTCGTCAAGATGATGATGATCTGAAAATGCACCTCCCTCCTCCGCCCTCCCAACATTTGCCTGATCAACAAATTCCTCCCTCTACGCATTCTCCGCGACGCGAACACATCCGGTGGGATACCAGAAATGAACGACCGTCCCGTGAATTTCCGCTGCAAACGCCACAAAGGAGCCTGTGGTCTGCTGGTCATCCCAATATGGCATCGGTAGATCCTAAGGAGAAAGCTCTGTGGATGTGGGCAAATGTGGAAAACCTGGACAACTTCTTGAAAGAAGTGTATACGTATTTCCTTGGAAATGGAATCTGGTCAATCTTGCTGAACAGAGTCCTGAGTCTGTTGTACGTCTGCTCTCCCTTGGGGATCTTCTTGATCCAGCCTACATACTAAATGTCTTGTAGGACGTGGGCCTTTGTTGTGGGATTCACCACTTTCCTCACGAGTTGCATCAACTACCATAAACTCCGTGGGGCTAAATCATTAGACCATATCCTAGTGCAGAATTGCACCAAAAAAATGTCCATGTCTTCGACTTTCTTATTATGGCTGCTCTGCTTTTTCTGGATCGGAAGGGTCTTCCAAACTTTGCTGGATATCCGACGTCTCAAGAACATGCATGATTTCTATCATTACTTGCTTGGCATATCTGATGCTGAGATTCAAACGATTTCTTGGCAGGAAGTTGTCAGTAGATTGATGACTTTAAGAGACGCCAACCCTGCAACTTCCGGCGCAGTTTCAGCAGAACACCGCAAGTTAATCGGCAGCCAGTCCAAGCAACGGATGGATGCCCATGATATTGCAAACCGGCTGATGCGCAAGGAAAATTATATGATTGCGTTGGTGAATAAGGATATTCTGGATCTCACGCTCCCGATACCGTTCCTGAGAAACAAGCAACTGTTCTCCCGGATACTGGAATGGAATATTAACCTCTGCATCATGGATTATGTTTTCAATGAGCAGGGTCAGGTACGAGCGCTCTTCTTAAAGGATACTCATCGAAGAGCGTTGAGCGATGGCTTGCGACGCCGCTTTATGTTTTATGGTATCATGAACATCTTCGTAGCCCCTTTCCTCGTCGTCTACTTCATGATGCATTATTTTTTCCGGTACTTCAACGAGTACAAAAGAAATCCATCACAGATCTCATCACGCCAGTATACGCCGCTCGCCGAATGGAAATTCCGTGAGTTCAACGAGCTATGGCACCTGTTTGAGCGCCGTATCAACATGTCATACCCTTTCGCAGCCCGCTACGTGGACCAGTTCCCAAGAGACAAGACCGTTCAGCTCGCTGGCTTTGTGGCCTTCATTTTCGGCGCTCTCACCGCTGTACTGGCGGTGGCGTCCCTTGTGGACCCGGAATCGTTTCTAGGCTTCGAGATAACTCGTGACCGGACAGTCCTTTTCTATCTCACCATCTGCGGGTCCGTCTGGGCATTTGCTCGAGGCATGGTTCCGGAGGAGACAAATGTATTCGATCCGGAGTGCGCTCTTGGTGAAGTGATCCACTTTACGCATTATTACCCGAGCCACTGGAAAGGGAAACTGCATAGCGATGATGTCCGCAAAGAATTTGCCATGTGGTATCAGATGAAGATTATCATCTTCCTAGAAGAGATACTGAGCATCGTCTTCACGCCCTTCATTCTGTGGTTCAGTTTGCCGAAGTGCAGTGACCGCGTAATTGACTTTTTTCGGGAATTCACTGTCCACGTCGACGGCATGGGCTATCTATGCTCATTTGCTGTCTTTGATTTTCAAAAGGGTACCAATGTGATTCCACAGGGACATCTGAACCAGGGTGACTACCGGAGGCAGGACCCGCGCGCCGACTATTTCTCGACAAAGGATGGTAAGCTTCTCGCATCATATTACGGGTTCTTGGATAACTATGCTGGGAATCCGCGCTCCACTCATCCGAACAGGCACCAGTTTCATCCTCCGCCCACTTTTCCGTCTCTGGGATCACCATCCTTGGTGGGGATGGGAAATATCGGGGAACGACCGGACTTGGCTCAGGCTCGCGCCGGCCGGGGAACTACCTTCACGGGCCAACAATCAATCTTTGGTGGTGCTCGCTTTGGGGCTCATGGTTTCGGCGACGCTGGGTCTCCTGTCCCCTCGATCCTTCTCGATCCGCACCACCAGCCGTCAGCGTCAGGATTTCGAACTGCGAATCGCATCACGTCACATCAACGCTACCGTCCGCCACGTCCGGTGTTTCCAACTGTCTCCGAATCCTTTTCCGGTGATAACGGAGCGTCTATCGCAGCGAGCCGCAGTCCAACTTCGGGGCCGAGAACAAGATCACTGCATGCAACTCCGGGATCGAACCGTGGTGCCGATACGGACGATAGCAACCTAGGAGACTCTTGGCGAATGAACCTAATGGAAGATGGGGCCGAAGATGAGCACCCAGAGGGGGAGGATGTAGATGCCGTCGTAAGGGGTGCGGGAGTTCTAGGCTTGATCCAGCAATTTCAGAAGGCGAACAAGGATAATCGGCCTCGTGCAACCGTGGGTCTGTAAAGCTATGCTATTTACATCTCACCTGGATAGATAGAGTCGAGAAATACAGCGAAGCATATTAGTTTGTCCACCATCGTTTCCGTACCACCTCGAAAGCCCAGCAGGCGCGCTGGAAACCAATCCGTGTATGTAAATGCGGGCAAAGGTCTGAGCAACCTTGCCCCGACCGTCCTCGGAGATGGCCACCAGTAAATTTACCTATTGCGCAAGAGCCATGAGACTCAGGTTTAATAGTGGTGATAAGGATAACTTGGTCAGTAACTAAATATGGAACGGATGCGATGAGAGGTCATTATTCCATTGACTGACTGGATGATTACGGGCTCATAAATTGTCACAAGTCCTCAGTAGTCAGTACTCATAAAGCGGGAACCAAGACACTACTCGTCGTCTACTACGACCTGTCAAACGGTTCATGAGGCATGATCCTATAGTAGCACAGGGTTACGGTTTCTGCAAAAACACAATAATGGGTCCTATTACTCCGTAGTTATTATTGCTACTACCTATAACTGGTCGCGAGGCCGAAGCCTGGAGGTATACCTCTGCTACTCCTCCCGGCCAGCTAGTACTGTTGCCTACTAAGGTATAGTCATACTACTAGTACCAGTACTACTTACAATGAGCTGAATGATGTAGTAGATTAGATGTGGGGGTGAAATTACGGTGTCACATCTGGGATCCCCCTATGTAAACCATGTATCAGCTGTATCGAAGATAAAAATATACCAGGAAGGGTCTTGAGAAGGGTCGAGAGGCCTGCTTCTGCTCTTTGTAGCGCCGCCATATGAACATTCCAAGAGCTTAAGTTGTTGCTCACTCGTTCCGAGGGAGCTTCTGCCCAGCTATTCTACCTCATAAAATGTTAGACACTTCAATCGATCATAGTCCCCTAGTATTAGGTAGGTCTCATTCTTTGTTTTGGCACAAGGTCTGGGCAGTGGACTCCTCTTCCGAGGTCGACCTTCGCATTGGCCTTCAGGGAATTCTAATAATTAGATCAGCTGCAACTAACAGGCAGCCAACAACCCCGGAGAATCGCCAGGGAGCTTGAGAAGGTCCTTGACGAAATTCTGTCTTCATCCAACCCTGCAGCTTTCAGGAACCTGAGTCCATTTCCTTTGTCTTCCCTTCCCCGTCATTGTCCTGCACGCGACTCCGTGACTATAACCCTCAGGAACCGAAATGACCTGATTGACCACGGACTCCTCATCTTCTACGCTCTTTACCTCCGAGCCTGTAAATTTGTCCTTCGACGACTCCTCTCTTCAGCGTCGCGACGCCTTTTCTCCGATTCCTGCGCCTAATCAGGCCTCCTGCCCCTCTACTTTTCTCCAGCATCGTGCACTGGCTATCCCTTTCACAGAACTTCGCCCGTCATGTTTCGCGCACGTCGATATCGCATTTCTCTGGTGTTCGCTGCTGTATTTGTTCTGCTTATACTCCATTTTAGCCGATCCCATGACCAATCTGCGGTCTTGCAAGTTCCTCCGCCGTCGTCCCATATTGATCATCATCACCCCTCGTTTTCCGATCAGGAAGTCAAAGGCCAGACCGAAGAAAGTGCATACAATGATGAAAATAGCATCGGTGGAAGCAGGAGACCTGTCATTCCTCCTCCAGCGGAACAACCCCAACAAGAACCGCCCGTGGGGGCTCCTGATTCAGACCACAACTCAGCGCCGACGATAGAACGTCCAGGCCATGAGCTGAGTGGTCACAGGCCGCAGTCGGGTGCGCAAACCCAGGGTAAGCCCGAGGAGGGTTACGGCGAGGATTCTCCGTCAATTCCTCATTGGAAGCCGATGCCCGAGCAATATCCCATCGATCCCGCAACTCTCATCAAGCTGCCTACCGGATCTTCGAAATCGCTTCCTCAGTTGCAAGCAAGGTTCAAGGACGAGTCCTCTGCGGACAAAATGCAGCGGATGCAGAAACTCGATAGTATCAAATCTGCTTTTCTGCATGCCTGGAACGGTTATAAGGTTGTGGCCATGGGCCATGATGAGGTCATGCCCATCCGCGGCAGTTTTAAGGATCCATTCAATGGTTGGGGCGCCACGTTGGTCGATAGCCTGGATACGCTATGGATCATGGGTCTGACGCAGGAATTCACCATGGCAGTTGACTATGTCAAGAAAATTGATTTTACTTTTAGCAAAAGGAAAGATATTCCAGTATTTGAAACCGTCATCCGTTATCTCGGTGGATTGCTCGGCGCATATGACATCTCGGGCCACAAGCACGAGGTTTTGTTGGAGAAAGCTGTCGAACTGGCGGAGCTTCTGATGGGCGCATTCGATACACCAAATCGGATGCCGACCCTGTACTATAAATGGAGCCCGTGAGTGCATACTTTCGGGTCCCCGTAACGTGACTAACAGCTCTGCTAGGAAGTCTGCGTCTTCCCTTCGCCGGGGAGATCTCAGGGCAGTTCTTGCGGAACTTGGCTCTCTCAATCTCGAGTTCACCCGTCTGGCACAGTTGACCAAGGACGACAAGTACTATGACGCCATTGCTCGAATTACGAATGAGCTTGAGAAGTATCAGGACAAGACAAAGCTTCCCGGCTTGTGGCCTCTGAACCTTGATGCATCCGGATGCAGAAGATCTGCCGGCTACGAGCGAGAGGCTGCGGTTGGAGAGCCTAGTAAAGGCTCAGCACTCTCTTACGAACTCAACACGACGAGATCAGCACAGCACTATTCAAGACAACTTCACGAGGATGCAGAGCCGGCTTATTATGGCGATGACGATTCAGACGTGTACAGCAGGACTCCTCCGCCGAAGCAAGACTGCTTCGGCGGCCTTAACGATCAACTCTCGAGCACGGACAAATTTGGCCTGGGCGCTCTTGGGGATTCTACGTATGAGTACTTACCGAAGGAATATATGCTGCTTGGTGGGGTCAACGAGCAGTACCGGAGCATGTACGAAAAAGCTATGAAGGCAGTGCGAGAACATCTTGTTTACCAGCCCATGCTCAAGGACGGCCGTGACGTTCGGTTCTTGGCCACCGTCAGCATGACAAAACATATCGACGCAAATCCGCCAGGCCATACAATCTACTATTACGAGGGTACCCACTTAACATGCTTTGTTGGTGGCATGTTCGCCATTGGCGCCAAGTTATTTGGGCTTGAAGATGACTTAAAATTGGGCGGCCAGTTGACAGATGGCTGCGTCTGGGCATATGAGGCCACCAAAACAGGAATCATGCCAGAAGCATTCAAGCTGGTACCTTGTGAGAAAGGCAAGAAATGCGAATGGGACGAAGAAGCATACTATCAAGCCTTGGCCCCTTACGGTGACCGGCAGTTGAGCTCACACGGCAAACGATCTCCTGAGAAGGGGAACTGGCATGTCGCTGCGATCCCAGAAACCAGCCCCTCGGTCAAGAAAGATGAAACCGGGAAGTCAACCACTACTGAAGATTCAGAGGGCCAAGACCCTGACCCAGTTGGTCTGAAAGATGCCCCCTCGCATAAAGAATACGTTACCAAGAAGATGATCAACGACCGTCTTCCACCGGGCATGGTTGGAATCTCAGCGCGTCAATACCTCCTGCGTCCCGAGGCGATTGAGTCTGTCTTCATCATGTACCGCCTCACAGGAGACGAATACTGGCGTGAGAAGGGCTGGAAGATGTTCAAGGCCATCGATCAGGCCACGAGGACCGAACTTGCGAATTCGGCAATTTCCGATGTTACAATGGAGAAGCCGCGGCCGACGGACAGTATGGAGTCCTTCTGGCTTGCGGAGACCTTGAAATACTTCTACCTTCTATTCAGCGACCCGAGCCTAGTGAGCCTTGATGAATATGTCTTGTAAGTGTCCCCGCAGAGATGCCGCTGCGCAAGCTGACTTTTCCTCGCAGAAACACCGAAGCGCATCCATTCAAGCGCCCTGCATACTAATCATGTACATCTACATTATATCCTGCTGATCATGCTTTTGTTTGCTGTATGTAGAAGCATCGATACCACTTTCAAGTTCTTGCCGGTCTTCCTGGTCTTTAGTGTCCGGTTCCAAAGCACCAGGGAACTGGCATCATTCGTATCTTTTCCCCCTCTGGCGTGTTAACTACTGACATTGTCCCTGTTGGCTACATTGCCTCCTATGCTTGTATATGATATGCAACCGTGCGCGCATAGCTGCTTACCTAGTATGTTACTCATTGCCCGGAGCAGAAACCGATAGGGGGCACCACCTCTGTATTTTCCTGGAAGGGGAACAATTGTAAAAAAGGGAAAAATTCTACGAAAGACAGTACTATTAGGAGAATATCAAAGGACTATATAGTCTATAGATAGATAGCTCGGCGGAATGTCCTGCCGCACCGCAACGGTTCCAGCCCGGGGGGCCTTTATATTTAGTAATGTGATTAAACTAAGGTACTTCTCCATTATTTCCTGCGGGCCATCGTCATCGCCCGCCGCCGGGCGTTCTGCCACTCCTTCTCTCTAGTCTCTACCTGTTCTTTTCGCTCAAGGTTTTCTGTCGCCCTTCAATTCACTCCTATATCCGGCTTCTCCAATACCCTGGCTGCCGTCGGAGTTTTCTTGCTCTCGTCCTCCGCCCTCCCAAACGGAGCGCACTGCCGACTTGTGTGCCGGGCGCAAGACGGGATGAGTGCAGCAGAGACCAAACAGGCCCGAGGACGACGACGATCGAGTTGTGGGAAATGGAGCTTGAGGTCTCCGGGGATAGCGAGCAGCAATTTTGGACAGGTACGACTCCTTGCTTCCTCGGCACAGCCGACTTCGTCTTGATCTCGAACTGACCAGCGTCTGTGTCCGCGCAGACATCCAAGAGATTGTTTCCGCCCCTTGCTCCTCGGAAGACTTAATTGATAATGCACTACGAGCGTATCTAAACTTGGCTACAAAGTATAAAGGTACCGACTGGGTCTCCAGGGGGCTGCGGGCTTGTCGCCTTTGCTAATCAGCTGCTCGTGGGCAATCAGACCAGTATCTCCAGTCGGATCTCGAGATAGCGAGATGCTCGTTCAAGCTGCTCTCGTCGGTGATCTACGTCGCTCATACGGATTATGTCCGGCGACAGATGCTCTACGGACTATTGCAGGTAAGGCTTTTTCCTGTCTTTGGCGTGTCAGTCTGTTCATAAGCGCGATAGGAAGATGACCCCGCGACGCTTCATATGATCGCGTCCTTTCTTCTTTTCGACGGCAGGCAACACGAGGACCTGCTGTATATGATGAACGAGGAGGGTGCATTCCCACGGCTGCTCGAACTGCTCCACGCGCAAACTAAACACAGGGAGGACAGTACGGCGGGCTTGCATCGGCTTCTCATGGACCTATTATATGAAATGTCGAGAATCCAGCGGATTAGGATCAAGGATCTTGGTGGGTTGAATCGTGCTGATGGCCGGCACTTCAGCGCCGGTGCGATAAATGGAAGTTACTGACATGTTCCTCCCCGGCAGCTCTGGTAGAAGACGACTTCATCCAAGGCTTATTCGACATTGTCGAGCATCTGTCATATGACGCCAACGATCCATACCATTATCCAGTAATTCGCGTGTTGGTATGTGCTCCTTGACGCTCTTAGAAGTCACCCGCTAAGTCGCGGACAGTTGGTCCTCAATGAGCAGTTTATGATAGCAGCCCATGATCCAGACGGCGATCAGTCGCCTCCAACCAACAAGGTCGTTAAAGTTCTGTCCATGCATGGGAGTCTCTACAAGACATTCGGCGAGAACATTATTCTGCTCATCAATAGAGAAGGTACTGCAAGCACCCCGAACTGTTCTGCGCTGCGCTCGAGTTCTGACCGTTGTGCTGTAGCCGAAACTTCCTTGCAACTTCTTACTCTGAAACTTTTATATCTTATCTTCACAACTCCAAGCACTTATGAATATTTTTTCACTAATGATCTCCACGTGCTGGTGGATATTCTAATACGGAACCTTCTCGACCTGCCGGAGGAGGCTTCGGCGCTTCGACACACCTATCTCAGGGTTCTATATCCATTACTAGCTCACACGCAACTGAGGCTACCGCCGCATTACAAACGCGACGAACTGAAGCGTATGCTTAGTTTGCTTGTTCATGGTCAGCTTACCGGTGATAATGACGTGGACGGCGAGAAGATCATGCATTTCGATGAAGTCGACGAAACAACGAGGAGGCTGGTCCTTCGGTGCGCTGCCGTCGAGTGGCTACGGGATGAGGAGCCTTGCAAGGATCGCGAGGTTCCAGAACGGGAGGGTAGCTTGACTTCGTTGCCAACCACAGACGGCGCCATCCAGTCAGATGCCGACATTGGCACTTCGTTAGGATCCTCACAGACGACTTTTTATTCTACCAGCACGAGGGAAAGCTCTCCTGAAAATTATTCGTCTACGACCATTGACGTACCAGACTCACCGGCTTCCATAAGTGAGACGCCACGGAAGCACAGCCAAATTGAACGGCTAGGGATGTGTCTTGACCCAGCGTCATCGTCGTCTCTCAGCGTGCACGAAATTGCCTCTCAGCGCGAAAAGCCCGGAGTCATCACGCCAAGTCGGCACGGTGGACAACAGGGACATGCAAGCCCCTCCAAGAAAGTCAAACCATTACCCCCGAAAACAAGGCGATGGCGCGGAAGACGAGCGACGGGAGACGAAGAGAATACCGCTCTTCCCACCGCGGACACCATCGCAAAGGAAGGAAGCAGCAGCACTGCGCCAGACAGTCCTGGGCCCCTTCTGTCAACGCCGGTAGTAGTCACCGCGTACACCACGCCAGACTCGGAGCGCCGAAACTCAACAGCGACGGCGCCAAATCATGTCCCTCCAACGCCACCACCTCATAGCCATCACCCGGCCCCACGCCGCTCCGCGTCCAACCCACCTCCCGCCGTTCCTCCCCCTCGACGCTCCGTTCTTCACCACCTCTCCGCATCCAGCCACTGTACCCCGTTGACAAGCCCAAACCGCACCCCCGCTGTACCCGGCAGTCCAGGTCAGAAACCACCTCAAAAGCCCGAACCTCCAAAGACCCGCCGATGGAGGCGCAGGCATACACAGACAGACTCGTCGGATAAATCGCAAGCCAGCATCAGCAGTGTGGGCAGCGCCACTGCCACACTCCATCCGGACTATCCATTTGAAGCCACTTCTTCCGAGGAGAGTACTCCGAAGGAGACCAATGGCCCTACTATAAGCGTCGAGGCGGCCGTGCAGAATGTATCCTTGCATTGAGATCATCAGCGAGACACGTTTCAATTTCGATGAGTGAGATGTACACATGGTTTTTATCTGCACTTAGCGTATAATTTTCTTTATTTCTTTATAATGCATAGTGGACACCTTTCTCCAATACAACACATCTATCGACTAAGTAGTTAGTACCATAGATAAAGTACCTATTATTACTGGTAGCCAGCAAGCCGCTCAAGTAGGTAACATACCTTACCTTACCTAGGTAAAATAATGTACCTACCCTAAACAGCGCGGTAAATTAAATCACAACTATGCGCCTTATACAGCCCGCGGTTACAGAGGTAGTAGTAACTACATCCCTCCAGTTTACTAAGTAACATACTATCTATGTCCACGGTAGTTGGTACTTAGTACCTAATGAAGACAGTTACCTTAATATATATAGGTAACAATCATTTCAAAGCATATCGTCATCCTCGTCATCTATATAAATATCATGAAGAGTAAGTACTATCTATGATATATAGTCATATGCTTTTACTGCCCTTGATAAGAGATAGATAGATAGATAGATGCTATATATATATATATATATGTGCCTCATGCGGTAGTAGGCTGTAGATAGCCTATCTGTGTACTGGGTGCCAGGTTAGCTAGCATAGTAGAATAAATCCCGTCATGGAAGGAGACTTCTATATCCGACATAGGCGAGTGACTAGGTAGGTCCCGTGCGCTGTTGGCCTAAGGTGTTAGAAGGTATCACTCGAGTATCGAGAAGAATGCACAAAGAGAGCTCTGGTAATGAAGGATTCTCATGGTATGTACGTATTAGAGAGAATGTATACAACAGAACAAAGTAAGTAGCATCGCTAAGAGACCGTGTGTGTCCAATGAACTCCAATACACCCCGTAGCCAGGCCTAAATTTACCTTACTCTGTAGAAGGAACCCAAATCCAAACAACCACACTTAAATACGTAACTTCCGCTGACGGCCGTGGGCCTCAAGGGCTCAGGTTGATCACTTCCAAGCTCTTCGAAGATCCAATCGAGGCGCTCAAGGCAGGCTGTTTCTTCCTCGGCGAGACACTTCGCGGCTTGGGTTTGATCTGCTGCAAGAGGCCCTTGCATTTCCCGCACCGATGTTTGCCGGGGTCAATGCTCTTCGAGTGTCGGCCGTAGTTCTGGCAGCAGTCCACGCATGTCCAGACATACTTGTAATCGATCTTGTAGCTGTGTCTAGTGGTCACTTCGATTCGTCCACCGTAGACCGGGTGGTCCTTCAAAGCCTCTTTGCATTTACGGCCCCAGGCTTGGAAGCTAGCACCATGTGGTTGGTTACGGATATTTGACACCATGTAGTTGGCTAGATGACAGTATTCGTGAGCCAGTGTGTTGATCAGGCGCTCCTCGTCATCGATAATACGTTCTGCGAGCTCGATGGAGGCGAAGTGCTTCAGAGATGATACTGTCGGCGTCTCACCATCAGATGAAGTTTCAACCACCTGCTTGTCTCGCTTCCAATTTGCACGTCCGGCAGTGGTTTGAAGTGTCTTGCTCCACAAAATGCGCACACCACCCGTAGCTGCCGCGCGCCGTTGAACCTCGCCCCCGGAAACAGCATCGTCAAGCACTTTGAGAAAGTCCTCTGCCAGAGCCGCTTTCTTGCTATCAAACTCCTTTTTGCGCGCCATCGCAGCTTTCTTCGCCTCCATCTCGGCCCTTTTCAGGGCGGTTTTGCTCGGGGTTTTCGCATTTGTCTTGGTCTCTGACGGTTTGGACTTGATTGAATCACTGTCGGACTCGTCAAACTCTCTCAGTAGGACATTCACCTTGCGCGGGGAATGTTGATCGATCCAGTTGTTGGTGGTATCTATACACCAGAAGGCATCGGCGCTCTCTGGATGAGGCGTTGGTGGTATGCGAACCTTGTCCTTGGATGGAGACCGCAGGACGCTTTTCGAAGGGCTGGATGGGGGTGTCTGGAAAGGAGTCCCATCAAGCTGTGGAGGCGGGGTGGAAGATTTCAAGCCTGTTGCGGTCCTGCCTGGGGGGTTAATCCTTTGTTACATGGAAGGACTGTGGACAAGTTCCTACCCTAGTAGGTCAAGCTGGAGTTGCATAGAGGGGTCATCATCCTCTAATCTTAGATGGTGCATCTTCTCAAAAACATCCGTCTCTTTCTGAAACAGTCTTCTTGCAACTCTATCCGTGTTCGGGGACGGTATCGTAATCGAAGCTGGCAGGGAGGGCTCCAGGCGAAGATCAGGCCTTTGTAGAGACTCACGCAGGGCATTCTCTAGCTCAACGGTTGGGTTTGGTCGCCTGCCTCGCATCAACCTCCGCCTCCTTTGTGTTGTTGGCGGAGGAGGGGGGGACGACTTGTGTTCCTCCTCTTCTGTTTCATCGTCCGTTGTGTCATGGTAGCTAACCTCCTCATTGTCGCTGACAATAAAGTAATCGAGCGAATTGAAGCTGTCATCTTCGCCATTCTCCTCCTCCGAGTCGGGCTGTTGCTGGCGATACGCCGTAAACTGCTGTGCACTCCGATTCCTCGTCGGAGACCGCCTGGTGGAGGAGGCATCGGAGGGGTTCCTGGAGAGAGACGGCGGCTCTGGATCCAGCTCCTCTTCGGCCGGGTCGTTCTCCTTGTCATAGTTGTAGAGCTCCGACTTTCGGTTTCTGCGCGCTCGAGGAGGCTGTGGCAGGCGGAGGGTCATGGAGTTGGCGCGTGCCAGCCCGAGCTTTAGAGGTGTTGCTTTCTTCGCTTCGGGCGTGTCTCGCTCACTTGCCCCATCGCTGTCGGTAAATATATCAAAGTGTTGCTCGGATATCGATTTCGGCCTCGTCTTTGTTGACTTGCTCCGGGCCAGTGGCGGTCTCTCGGATAGTTCAGCCGACTTCCTATCGAACACAGTCTCCCGAGTCTTCTTCGTCCATGGATCTCTGCGATAGTCGGTCGGCGTTGACGAAGACGGACTTTCACCGAGCGTTCTCGTCTGACTCGTCTGGCTTCTGGTGTTGAGTCGGGCCATGACGCCGTCGTCTCCCTTGTAGATGGCGGTTGCTCCTGCAGTTTCCTTACCGTCGGGGGCCTTCTTCTTCCCTGGGGTCGCAGGCAAGAGAGAGAGACGTCGCAAGCTCCGTCGCTGGGTGTCTGGCTTTGCACCGATGCAGCAGCTGCAAGAAAGACTCACAGGCTTCAGCTCGCATAAGAGCGGTCACTCTAAGGCGTGGGGCTGTTGATCGTTCGTGAACAATGGTTGGCAGAGCAACGACGGGGCTTGGAGCCGATGCTGCGGTGACCGGCGAAGATCCAATCACCAGCACAGTTTGCACACCGACCGAGTTCTGTCTGCCTAAGAAACATTGTGACCCTTTTATGTAGATATATCTGTAATACCTCGAGCAGTGTGATTTGATGATAGGAATGTAAAAAAAAAATCAAAAGTCCAGCAAGAAAAAACAGGCCCGAGCCGCGGAGGCGGGACATCTGGCATACCTTACCTATCATCCGAAACCAAGATACTGAGATGAGATTTTTATATCGGGGATACCCATGCCCACAGTGGTGCTGGTGCTACGGATATATATCACTAGCATAGTCGAAACTGTACACAGGGCGTTCTGGTCGCACCTGGCGGCAGCCTTCCTCATTCCATGATGCGTGAGTATACTGAACAACTACAATAAGCACCATAATATTAACTGAATTAGTCAATTGCTTGCTCATCTAGAAACAACCACACTGCGGTTGACCGAGACGTGCGAGCAAAAGATACTGTATGATCGAAGCATAAGATATAATACATATGGAGCGAACACGGGACCACATAAACTTATGAGGGAACCCGAATTCAACCCAGGTACCACTCAAGATTCTAAAGTAGAATCATTGCAGCCCCAGCAAAAACAGCCGACCCTAGGTAAATCCCGAGCTGCAGGGAACCAACGTGAACACTGCCAGGCGCAACGGCAACTCCAGCACCATCAGAAGTCTCCGAGCCACCATCAGCTCCAACCTGACCACCGGCGACCGTGGGAGACGCCTGAACAGTACCAGTTCCCTGCGTTCCAGCTTCACTGACCATCGACGAGCAGGCACCAGTAGGCTCGCTCGAGGACTGAGAAGAAGCGGCACCGTCAAAGTCACAAGCGTCCTGGCCGTTACCTTGCTCGACCTGATTCTCATAGTAGAGGTTCATCGCAAAGGAGAGTTGCTGCTCGGGAGTGCAGACACTATAGGCTCCGTATTCGCCCGTGGTTGCGTTACTATTGACGCCGGCACAGAACTTGCCGTCCTGGTAGCCGCAGACGTTGCTGAATGTACTTGAGAGTTGTTTGGGGGAGATATCAGACTTAGCAACGCACGTGAGGCTCTTCATCATGCAGCTGCAAAGGTCATGGTTCGGCGAAGGGGGAAGTGGGGAAGCAGTTGCCTGCCAGTTCTTGCCAAGGGTTGGGCAGGACTGCAGGGCTGTGTTCGTGGGGTTGTACGCCGCCTTCTTCGTGCCGGTTGGGGTCGCTGAGGCAAGCTGCTCGGACAGGTAGCTGTAGTCCGCGCGCGTCTTGACCTTGCCGTCGTCGATCTTAACGAGACCTGCGGGAGGGCTGCGTAAGAAAAAGCCGGGATAAGATGAAAAGACGAAATGAGAGGGAGGGGGGTGGCACACCGTAGTTGTTAGCCTCCTGGAAGTACATATACACAATACCACCGGACCAGACATCAGCCATCTTGTCACCGTAGAGAGCCTCAACTTCAGTGAACTTTCGGGGCTCGACTGCGTTACAACCGTATTCGGCGAAGAACACGGGGACCGAATAATCGCGGAACTCCTCAGTGCGTGACTTGAAACCGGACTTCTCATAGTTGGATTCACCGCACCAGGAGTAGACGTTGTAACCCCAGAAGTCAATGCTTTCCTCCTTGTTTCCACAGTTGAAATAGTCGGCCATGTCAACTCGAATAGAGGAATCATCATTAGTAGCATAGCCGACACCCATTTCACGGTAGTTCTTAGCCTTGATATACCGCTTCATGTCACGGACAGCAGCCTTGACGAAGGCGCTAGCATCCGTGGTCTTAGGGTTATTGGACACCTCGTTTCCTGCAAAGAAACCAAGGGTATTGGTGTATTTAGATAGCTCGTCGACAACAGATGTATAGCGTGTGAACAGATCGTAGTCCCATTTCGGATCATTTCGGATAATGGACTCGCCAGGCGAAGACAGGTCTGCAATGACGTAGATACCAGCATCGCTAAGAAGCTTCATACACTCCGTGTGGTCGGCTTTGGGATTAATCGCGTACACACGAATGGTGTTGGCGTTGAGCTTCTGGAGATAAGGGACGTCACGCTTGCATGCTTCGACATCGGCTAGAGGGTCCTTGTAGTTGTTATTGCCTGCATTGGGGCCGGAGTACTCCTCTGAAAAAAGTCAATATCTAGTCCGCTAGTTGACATATAAGAGACAAGCCAGCTACGGAGTATACTTACGTTGATAGGCAACTCCACGCATGTAGCTAGAGTAGTGGGTTAGCAAAGCTCAGTCAGACCGGAGGGCGACGAGTCTCGTCCTACAATTGAGTGTCATTGCTCTTATAGAAGAACTTGGAGCCCTAGGCAAAGTATTAGTTGGCCCAAGCCTAGAAAGACTGATAGTCCAAGCCATACCTTGATAACGATGGGATCGAGGTCAGCGGCAAGGACACTGCCCGTAAAAAGAGCAGCGCCCGCAACAATGCTGGACAACTTCATGGTGAGAATAGGATGCGAATATAAAAGGGTTCAGAGTCGGTGCTTTGCCTCTGAGCGGCGTAAAAGACTAGGTAGCTTTACAAAGGAAAGAGATGAATAGAATGGACCAAGCGAGTGTAGTACAGCATATAAAATTCCACAAGAGAAGAAGGAAAAAGAGCGTCGATTCCCAGAAAGTACGGTAGGATCTGGTACCTAGAGTGTCAGGAGAAGGAAGTCGCAGGGGAGAAGTTCCAAGGTTGGAGGACTCGAGAGCCATTTTCAATACTTCCATTCCTTCGGCCCCAGGCTGCAGGGAAAAGAGCATCTTCGAATCGACCGAGAATTGGATGAATGATGGTCGGAACTGTCCACTATTACGTGCTTCTGGAGGCATAACCCAAGGTAGATCTTTGAAGATTTTCGGTGATAAGCATCTCTGGTGGTTGTCATTTGCAGATGACGCACAGCCTTCTCCACGACGGCATGCCCTGAAACCGAAGGGATCGGAAACGCGCAAGCTGGTTCCACGAACGTCCAAGGTCAGGGGAAGAAGCCTACCAAGCGTCTAAGCAGAAGCTTATTCTCTCAGTCCAGGCCCACGGGTGTATATAAATAGAGACATATGGAGATAGGGCTCGGGCAACTGCAACGCTGTGTAGTGAGTGATAAGATCGAGTTTATGATACAATCAAGTGCGGTCTGGGCCATGAGCGTCGAATCGACTCACTGCCAACTGTTCAGCGATTCAGAATTTTTTGAACTGCGTACGATGTAAGCCTTGCGGTGGTCGTACATCATAGAAGCGTTCTTCTATTTCCGGGAGCGGACGAAATCTCAGAGTCTACTTCGTCTGACAATCAGTGATGGCGATCAGAATCATATACGTACCTGCTCAGGTACTGCAGCGTATTTCGCAGGTTCCTAATTCCAAGAGATTTGAGTGTATCCGGAGCGCCATCAAGCCTACCTAGTATGTCGTAGTTGAGGTCTCTCATGTAGTTTTGCAGTATGTCTGTGTACGACGGTCGCCAGGATTGTGGTCTGCCTGCGAAACAGACTCTAACTATGGCGTAGTTGACAATGTTGGCGGACTGTCCAACTCAAGAGAAACTCGGATTAAACTTGACTCTGTAACTAGTAAATACTCTGTACAGGTATGATTCTCAAGGGGTCGTGACTGCTGGTGGAACGAGAACGGAGAGACGGCCTTCAACCTATGCATGGTGAAAGTGACGACCATACGGACCACCTACGCATATACGCATGCCTTGGTCGACAGAAGCTCCTGGAGTCGCATTTACCGAGGGATGAACAGCAAATTTTGTACTGACTAGCCTTGTTCGTTGCATCCGGGCGACCATCTGGCGCTGCATCTTGATTCAGCTGCTGCACGTTCATCAAATGCATAAATTTATGCATGGCGGTCGCACAACATGGTGGCTTGATGCTGTGAGCTCGGGACGTTTAGATTCTTTGATTAAGTATTATTGAGCAGGTGAGGACTCAAGCTGACGGGAAACTTGAAGTACTGCCCGTATTTCAAGATTGAGCGAGGAAAAAA
>MU628654.1:0-40139 GCA_025688805.1 Aspergillus egyptiacus
CACCCACCATACTACTAACCAGCCGGCGTGTGGCTTAAGTACGGCTGAGCGGACGGGAAGCCCTGTTCTCCACACCCTGTGGTCGTATGTATCAGGTTTGACCCATAAGATGATTTATATTCGGCAAAACGGCATGAGAAAGTGAGCGGTGCATGGGTACAGCCTGCCGCACTGTTTTGAGACAGTATACCTGCAATGCGGTTGGCACGAGAGCCCTCCTTTATCGCCGCAATGACACTCCATCCAAGAGAAAAAGGCAGGGTTATTACTTTTTGCTGCAGGGCAGGATTAATGAAGAATATAAGTGTGGTAAAAAGAGCACAGGACCTGGACCCATCTGCCGAGGGCGATGGCGTCTGTATACAATATAGGTAAATATATACAACAGTGGAAGCCGAGGACTCCACCACGCTCGCTGTCTCACCTTGCACTACCACGACAGCTTTCCTGGAGCAGACGATAATATCACTATCACATAGGTCCACCCATCGAACGTCTAGTATCTCTCCACAGAAACCGTAGCTCGCGCCCTCTACTCTCGATATCCTCTTCTCCAGCCTAGTCGAACAGAGCCCCCCAGAAACAATCCCCCAAACCTGGTGGCAGAACACCTAAACAATAATAGCACGACCCCTTCGTATTTTGGTAAAACCAGAATGTCAACTGGTGTTGTCAGAGGATTGGTATTGCGTGACCCGGTTAGGTTGATATGCCGATTCGTCATGGTCATGCTAAGGATCCGCGGTGGATTACCAGGCCTCTGATTCTGGATTGCGGCTGGAAAGTTCACAAAATCCAGGCGTCAGTCTAAGATGATATCAAGTAAGATTGAGACCAGGTTAGGGATCAGTGGTGGTGAGACAACCCTAAAGCAATCGAATCTAGACCCCGCCGGCGGAGCCGCAAAGCCAACAACAATATGTCATTCAGCTCCATTATACCATGTAACTCAGTATCACAACTACTAACTACATCTTCCCATCGAGCATGGTCCCATTCTCCTCCACCACAACATTCGGAATCAAAGCCGACGGCAACGCCGCAACCGCCTCGGCCGTCAGCTCCCGAATCGACCCCCGGCCGTAATTGCCGCTGATGCTGATCATGGAGCCGAAGACGATGAAGAATCCGAGGTCGGCGTTGGGGCCGGATAGCTCGTCGAGCAGGAGGGTTCCCTGGAGCTTTGCGTCGGTGTTCTGTCTGATGATGTCGACGGTGGTGTGGGTGAATTCGCTTTCCGAGAGGACTAGGGCTCCGTTGACGACGCCGCCGCCGATGGGTGGGAATTGGGCTTCGATGTGGTGGTAGAGGCTCATGACGGATTGGCGGCTGGTTAGGTCCCTGGTGTGCAGCTTCAGTTCAGTTTCCACTAGCTGCTGATCAGGGTAAGGGTTACTTACATCCTCATCAGGACTATATGAGCTCCATGCTTGGCCATTCTTTTGATCCACTGGTCATCAATACTTGGGGTGCGGCTGGCTAGGATGATATGTCTGGCACCTCGACTGACCATCCACGAGGCAATCGACTGACCCAGCCAGGTTGCCGGCCATACCTGCCAGGAGATAGGTCTTGTTGGGGGAGAGTTTGGCAAATTAGCCGAGCCAACATTCTACGTAGACCCTGTTTCATCTATCTAGAGGCACCGGAACCGACACCTGGATGGTCTATCAAGGACACATGCATGTGGATGGTAGTCTATTATAAGCTTTTGTTCGTTGGCCTCTAGAAGATGGCTGATGCATCTAGATCCCTTAAAAGGTGTGTCCTGGTCAGCACAGCTGGCATTCCGACACCTCGAATGGACCAAGTGGCTGAGTAGGCTCTGATACATCGAAAACACGCTCTAAGTGGTGTGAATATAAAACACATGTGCAGCAAGGCTCTATTATTTACGCTCCCTTATACATCCATCCGACCCGCCCTTCCCAACCGCACGCTTATTCTTGCAGAAAGTGCATATCACATCATTGTGGTATGCGCCGATCGACGCAGAAACTCTCACACTGGCAAACTACCAATGAATCAGCATCCGCGAGCGAGCACAACTCAAGCTCGAAACCTACTGCTCGTGGTCACCTGGTTGTAGTGAATCCAGCCGCTCTCTATATCTCCCTCGTTGACTGGCGATGCCGGAGTCGACGACAAGGGCGAGAGACTCCACTGCAGAAGGGGCAACTGTGCGGCGTTCGACAACTCGGTCTGACCTGGTGGGATTCAATTCGAGTCGACCATTAGTGATGATCCGTAAAGCAGAGTGAGAGCGAAGTGAGGCGGACCGGTGACATATCTACCTCTCCTTGACTTGTACCAGGTCAGGATGCCCCATAGCGCGAGAACGAAGGTCGGAATGGATGTGCACATGGTGATGAATGAGATGATCTCTTCGAGTGACCATGCCATCATCAGGTGGAATCTGATTTGGACGCAGTAGATGAGTTTTCGGATGGCTTGAGCAGTCGTGTCGTCCTCTGGGCAAGAATGTCGAGCTCGGGATGAACATAGACCGTTTGCGCAAGAGGCTGTAAAGCAAAGGGAAAATGGAGTATGCGCGCTGTGACCGGGAGATGCACTGCTCTTATCATAACTGCCACTGCCACTGCCAACTCAAATGGACTTGTGATTTGAAGACAAATAGCGCATCCGATGGACTGTAGCGGCCTAAGCGCCCAGAATCCTTTCCCCCAGGATTGCCCTCACACAGGCCTATCCCATGTGGACTGTTTTAGCTCTGGAGAGTACTTCTAGGCCCATCCGATATTCACGCTTTGCCTGTGTTCAGGATTGCTGTGATCAGCACCCGGGATTCCAGACCTCGACCTTCTTGGCCTGGTCCAGGTGATCTATAGCTAGGCAGCGAGATCAGCGCCCAGTAAGTGATCATTTTTTTTGGGAATGTCGGTCAGTTAAGCTATTCGTCCGGGGCCGTGGTTCAGCCTTGCGCCACGCTGGACGCTCTGACTGCGCCCGGGACAGACGAATCCAGGATCGAGAAGTAATTGACAATGTGGCTGTATAAAGTCTTTATCCTATCGTATTCTCTGGCATGTTGAAGAATGGAAACAGAAACTCACCTCCTATCCTGTGTTTGGCCCAGCATATAGTGGCCATGCTGGCGAGTCCACCGGGGTCTCGGCAGTCCGTCAACTCGATCGACTGGGCGTGCACCATCTCCTGGGGCAAGTTTACTGGGAACCGAAAAGTAATCTTTGCAGTCAGTAGATTCGCTATTGGAGTCACAGCCCAGCCACAGAGCTAGAGCTGGCGCTGGAGTATGCAATTTTCTTCCCAGAACGGCACAACCTCGAGGCATATAGCCCTCAAATCCAGCAAGATCAGCTGCGCGGGCCAGTTACCTCGAATCATCTCAAACCCCACATAAGATAGCTCTCGTCGTGGTTCATACTCCGGGCCAGACCGGCCCCTGCAGCAGACTCGAGGCTCTACAGTTTCAGCTTAGACATGGGGGGTAGCTGTAGCTTTACAATATCAGAAAGAACTCCTTCAGGAAGATCTAGACCCTGGTGTATATGATCTAGACTGTGCCGCAAGAAGCCACACACTTGATCACGGACATGATGTCGGGCTCGGGCAGGGCAAAGTGGATGCCAAAGTGACCAACGACCAGGCAGCAACTGATCGATGAACTCTCAGGTAAGCGCAGAAACCTGCAGGACGATGGACCACTGATCATTCTAATCTCATGAACTACCGTAAAAAAAGCGGGGTTTCTTATATGCAGGCCAGAGGGTGTAGTTCCTATGTAGGTCGTCGGTTCACGGCACGGCCCCGCGGAAGGACCCAGCAAAGCGTTCTAGAACATGTAGCCAGCGGTCTAGATCGAGCGCGCCGGTCTCCGGGGGTCTGGCCTTCTTTGCTTTCATTGTCTATGCAGTATTTGATGCAAGGATGATGCTTTTCTTTTTCTTTATCCTTTTGCAGGTTCTTCTGGATCTCCGGCTGGTTTCGTTATCTAGAATCCGTGGGCCTGGTGATGACGGGAGCAAGGGAAGCCGCCCGTGCAGGGCTGAACTTCAGCAGGTCAAGGCGTTCGAGGTTCGATCAAATTCTATGGGCCTGATATTAGAGATCGTGATGGAATGGTGAGATTATAATAAACCCCACTCCCGTCTAGACTTCAAACGGAATGCAGTCATGATGTCCATCCTCATAGTCGAGAGGGGACAAAATACAAATCATGCTAAGAAACTCGAATTCTCTATAGTTTCTCGGATATTCATCTCGCCAGGCTTTGTACTGATCCCGGCTGGCAAACGATACATTATTTCCCAACAGCATGACGGTTAATATCCACCCCCAGACTGTCCGCCGTCAGCCTGGCCGCTTGCGACGCCAAGTTCACGCAGCATCCCGCTGCCCAGGACACCGACGTCCGTGACGACGGACACCATGTCGAATCCTTGCGAGGCGCGCTTCTGTGCGTCGGAGCCACCGGTACCTGCGCATTCGATTAGCACGACCTTGAATGGAACCTCGAATGTTTGTGGCAAGCCTACAGAAAATGGCAGCCTTCTTCCCGGCAGAGTGCGCGGCGGCCAAGATCCGCTGGATAGCGGCCTCGTGTTCCTCCCCGCCACGCTGGACGCCCATCGACTTGGCCAAATCGAACGGTCCTGGTCTCGTCAACTCTCATCCGGCAATGTTCGGTGCGCCGGAACTCACCGATCAGAACCCCGTCCAACCCCTCCACGGCGACAATCTTCTCCACATTCTCAACTCCAGCCCTCGACTCGATCTGCACGAATACTACCGTACTCTTATCCGCCTCGGTGTCGTACTGCTGTGCCGGAGCGTTGGGGAAGGAATGCAGAGCGAACATGGGCCCGTAACCGCGAGATCCTGTCGGCGGGTATTTGCAGTATTTGACAATCTTGGTGGCGTCCTCCTATACAAATAATCAATAATGAGGTTCGATGCAATGAGAAGAATGCTCATGGCGCACCGCAGAGTGACACATGGGCGTCACGATGCCGTGGGCTCCCGCATCAAGAGCACGCTTGATCAGCCATTCCTCCGCCCAGGGGACTCGAATGAGGGGGCTTGCGCCTTCGGAGGCGACGGCGTTGGTGAGCTAACCGGTCAGCTTCACTTCATTCCATACTAATTCTTCAGTGTGGCACCGACCTCGTAGTAGTCCTTGTCCGAGATCAAGCCATGCTCTGCGTCGACCAGGACCCAGCTGAACGGGTTGGCATGTTGTGCGGTTGATCGGAGGATGGTCTTTGCGACGCCCGCGCCGGGAAGTCTTCAGCAGGGGGAACTATGGTCAACTAGATTCCTTTACACCGACCGGGTCGGGTTGCGGGGGAGGGGGACGTACGTGAGCCAGAAGCCATAGGCGGTTGCGGGCTTTTGGAGGGCGGATTGGATGGCTGTGCGGAGGGACATGATATCGTTGGGAGGGTATGTAGTCAATTGAAGCTGAACTGAACAGAGAGGAGGTGATGGTGAGAGGGGATGACAGAATCGTAAATGATGGATGGATGGCTCCCCGCATCCGATTCCAATTCCCAACGGCAGCCTCGGCTTCTCGGGCTTTCTCCGATCGACGGCCGCTTTTCCGACGGGATTTCCGATCGCTTCTCGGGCTAATGCTCCCCGAGCGATCGGCTTCTATTTCAACCTCATGGACAGAACTTCCTCCAACAAAGGCCAAATCTCCCAGAAGCTAATGAAGGGATAGGCTTTCTGCCTGGGAGGTCCTAACCTCGCAATTGCGGGTCACTGTCCAATGTCGATAAGCCAAACAAACGCCCAGAAATTGCATCTAATCAACATAACCAGTGTACCATCAACGAACCTCCTAATGCCTTTCCCACTAGTGCTTCAGGCTCGGTGTCTAAAATGAGGCGGAGGCGAGGAACTGATGGTGGATAGCGACTGGGGTGTGGCTGTTATGTTGATGTTGGGTGCTTTGTTGTTTGATGGTCCCCTGAGAGATGTACTGCTCACTATAGTCATGGTTTATTACCACATGGCTCTATGTCTAGCATTCGCCGAAATTCAACTGTCTACAAAAATCATAAAGTATAGTTATCAGTCCGTCAGCTCATTGTCATCGAAGTCTATCACGCAATACCCGGCACGCCGTGTTA
This sequence comes from Aspergillus egyptiacus, assembly GCA_025688805.1. Taxonomy (NCBI): domain Eukaryota; kingdom Fungi; phylum Ascomycota; class Eurotiomycetes; order Eurotiales; family Aspergillaceae; genus Aspergillus; species Aspergillus egyptiacus. The sequence continues at coordinate 6,117 of MU628654.1, forward strand.
CGCGACGGGCAGGTCTAACTGTCGCATCGGCGGCATGCGACGGCTCTTTGGTCTTAGACCTGCGTCTGGATATGGCTTCAGTACTAGCCTCATTCTTGCCAGATGCTTCGTGCCGTACACCGGCGTTGGGTGGATCAACGGACCGGGAGTTGGTCTTGTTCAGCGGGGAGGGGGAATTTCTGGTCGTCCTGCTCCTCTCTGGCCTCTCGTCGTTACTCAGATGTCTATTGTCATTGACCTCAGAATAGCTATTGTCATTTCCATTACCACTGTGTCTCTCTGCCGACGATATGAGGGCAGGGTCAGTCTCAGATGGCCGCTGGCCGTCTCTATCTTGATCACCAGCCCCGACTGTCCGGATTCCCCTCTGTGGCTCTACAAGTCCGTCAGACGTTGCATCCACCCTGCAAAGGAGAACATACATACCATGCGCTCTCACAAGCTGAAACTCCAGATCCGGATACATCTGACTCACAGCCGCCTGAAGCTGCCCCTCCGAACGGACCGCAATCTCCTTGCGCTTCTGATTCGAGACCCGAATATACCTGAGAACCTGCTCACCAGGGACAAACCGACACTGCGCGACCAGCAGCTTCTCAAACATCTCCAAGCAGAGATCCCTAATCCGGACCACCGACTTCCGCTTCCCGACACGACTCAGCTGCCACAGATCGAAGTTCGCTACCGTCGTTCCCTCCTCGGACGTGATATGGACATCGCAAGACTCGAGCGTATCCTGGTCTTCTTCATCCTCCCCCTCTCCCTCACGCACAGTATCAGGGGCACTTCCAGTTCTCGAACCCCTGCTCCTCGACCTACCCCGCATATCCCCCACATGAACCGTCGCCGTCGACCCCCGATACGGATTCCGCTTGAAATATATAGCCAGTCGGAGCAGGGTGTCCAGAACCCTGCCCCTTTCCTCGTCGCTGACGGCCGCGGCGTCGCGGACATTCGTGGAGAAGCGCGGCAGCGCCTCAGCGATTGCGTCTTTCAGCAATGCCGCGTATTCCCTGTGGATTCGGAAGTTGCGGGTTCGGAAGCCGCCTGCGTCTAGGATGGATTCGATGACGGACCGGTCGTGGCGCTTGTCGGCTTCTGGTGGGGGGGACGGGAAGGAGGCCCAGATCTGGCGGAGGGGGGTGTGGAAGGCGATGGGTTGCATTGCTTTGGGGGTATGGCTTGGGCCAATTCTGGTGTAGCTGTATAGAGGTAGGATGTATGCCTGTCTGTCTGGGATGCGTGGCTGTTGGGAAGGATGGTGGGTGATGGTTAAAGAGGAAGATGGTTTTGGCAGATGATGGAGGGACACTGTCCAAAGCTGCTGGATAACAGTGAAAAGCATTATTGAAAAGCTGTAAAGGCTTTAATCTACCCTGTTGTGAATATTCACTGATATGCGATCTGGCCTAAGCCTGGTGGCTGCCCACCATAACCAAACAAAGGATTCCTATACTGAATCGTGCCATTCAGAGCACACCCAGTCCTTGGTATATGAAAGAACTGCTTTAAACTAGCAAGTGTGCGTAATGCATCGCCACATCTCGACCTGTCAACAATTCTTCCACATAAACCAATCTAAGCCGTGACAAGCTCAAAGCCCTCCTCCCAACTATCCAACGCCTTCCGAATCTCCATCGCATACGCCGGGATCCCCGCAGAGTAGCAGACAGGCTCATACACCTTCCCCGGAATACTCCCGCCCATGTACGTCGACCTCGTCGTCGGAAACAGCGTCCCGTCATTCAGCTCGACGATATGTCTCCTCCAGGCCTCCGCGGCCTCCGGCTTGGGATTGATGTACTTGAGACCGTGGGCCTCGATCTTCGCGATCATGTCCGCAATCCACCGGCCCTGCACGGCCACGCAGGTAGGCCCGTTTCTCAGGAGCGTTGGGCCATGCGGGCCGTAGAGATGGAACATATTCGGGTATCCGCTGACCGTCGTGCCCAGGTAGGTCGTTGCGCCGGGGATCCATTCCTGCTCGAGCTCGGTGCCGGTGATGCTCTGGAGGCCGAGCTGGGTCATTACACCGGTGACGATGTCCTAGCAATCGTCAGTTACATAGACTGACCCTATGTACATACCAAGGGTCTGGGAGACGTACAAAGCCAGTCGCAACCGCAACGACGTCCAGCTCATGGTGCGTCCCGTCCTCGAGCGTGATCCCGGTCTCGGTAAACTCCTTGATGGGGTTATGCTTGACATCGACCAGATGCACCGTCTCCCGGTTAAACTGCTCGTAGTAGTTCTGCTCCAGACACGGCCGCTTAATGCCAAAGTAGTGCGGCATCTCCCTCGGCGCGAGCAGTTCCCTCGTCTTCGGATCCCCAACCCTCGCCCGGGTCTTCTTCGCCCAGAACCGATACGCCTCTTTATTCGCCTCCGCGTCCAGCAGGTAATCCTTATACAAGGCAACCCAATGCCGGAACCCGCCGTCGCGCCAGACGTCCTCGTAGAAGGCCTCGCGCTGCTCCGGCGTGTCGTCAAAGGTATTCCGCTCGCACCAGCCGTAAAGGAACCCGGCAAAGTTGGCCTCGCGGTACCGGAATAGCTCCGGGTAGAAGGGCTTGACCCGCTCTTGGTCTTCGACGGTAAGGTTCCGCTTGCGCATCGGGATGGCGAGGTTGGGCGTTCGCTGGAAGACCTTCAGGTCGCCGGCCAGCGGACCCCAGGCTTGCGTGATTTGGACGCCCGAGGCGCCGGTGCCGATGATTGCGCAGCGTTTGTCTTTCACGACGACTTCGTCTTCCGGCCAGAAGGAGGAGTGGTGCACGACGCCTTGGAACTTGTCCATGCCGGGCCAGGGGGGGATATAGCGTTTGGCGGCCTAACTCGTCAGCACATTTACTTTTCCCATAAGCATGGCAAAGGGGGAGGGACCGTACGAAGCCGGTTCCGAGAACAAGGTACTTGGCCTTGGTTGTACGGCCATCAGCCGTCTTGACGTGCCATTTTCCCTCGTTCGTATCAAACTGCCCGCCCACGACGACGGTGTTAAAGGCACAGTCCTTTTTAACGCCAATGACCTTGTCGACGTGATCAAAGTAGGCACGCAGATCCTTATAGTCGGGATAGTTGCTCGGCCAGTTCCACGTCTTGTAGACCTCGGGCCATGAGAACTCATACTCGGGTACCTCCGAGTCCACGCCGGCGCCCGGGTAGCAGTTCCATCGCCAGGTCCCTCCGGTGTCGTTGCCGGCTTCGAAGATGACGGTCTTGAGACCGCGGTCACGGAGGGTTTTGAGCATGAAGATGCCGGCTACGGATCTCGTTAGCTAGCTAGGAGGTCTGCCTTGGGGGGAGTATAGGGACATACCAAAGCCAGCGCCGACAATCAACGCATCAACCTCGAGGTTCTCGGCGTATGGGCCGGTCTTTTCGTGGGACACGGAGAAGTCCGTCAGTTCGGTGTTGAACTTCTTTGGGCTGGTTGCCGCTGGTTCTCCAAGACTGCCCATTTTGAGTGTAATCAAACCTGTGCAGGTTCGCAAGACAACAGATTCTTAGGATGGTCACGAGTAATGCGTCCTTGAGCTGGTATTTATATTTGGACGACTGCTGCAATGGTGCTGGGCTATGCACACCCCCTCGCAGCTTCGCAATCAACATTGTGTGACCGTTACCCCTCCCTGTGACCCCTGCTCTGACTGCATCAGCACTATCATCGTCACCAATATAATCCGTGAGGAGAAGCAGGTTTAATATATCGGCATGCCCTAGACGCATATTCCATGGTGCCCAGACCTGCTAGGCAGCTTCTGAGCGCCACGTAGCCGAGGACCTTCCGCAGAGAACCCCGCATCAGGTTCACCAGGAGATGGAGATTCCCAGATACAGGCCTTCTTCAATCACCCACCGTTGCACCCCCACATTGACTGACTCAACACATCCCGTACAGAAAACAGACCTAGTCAAATCACCATGCCGCTCACCGCAGACGCAACCTCCCGCCTCCGCGAGATCGTCGACAGCGCCTGCGCGGACCCAAGCACCGGCATCCCCGGGACGACCGTCGTCGTCGTGGACAAGAACGGCGAGGAGCTCTTCGCCCACTCCGCCGGCACGCGGGGCACAGCCTCCAGCGAGCCCATGACGCTCGACAGCATCTTCTGGATGGCCTCCTGCACGAAGATGCTCGTGGGCGTTGCGTGCATGCAGCTGGTCGAGCAGGGGGTTCTGAGTCTCGACGACGGCGCCCAGATCGAGAGTCTCGTTCCGGAGCTGAAGACCGTCCCGGTCCTGCAACCGGACGGAACCCTCGAGGAAAAGAAGAACGAAATCACCCTCCGCATGCTGCTCACCCATACCGCGGGCTTCGGGTATACCTTCTTCAATGAGCGGCTGCGACAGTGGTCCCATCCCGTCGGCGTGGATGAGTTCTCCGGACGGATGGACGATATCAAGACCCCGCTGCTCTTCCAGCCGGGCGAGGGGTGGGAGTACGGTGTAAGCCTGTCACTCTTCGATTCTCATCCCCAGCAGAAGCTGACTTGGTTTGGTTGGGATGTAACAGGTCGGCATCGACTGGGCCGGCGTCGCCCTCGAGCGCGCAACAGGCCTAACCCTAAACGAGTACCTGACCAAACACATCTTCGAGCCCCTGGGCATCAAAGACATGTCTATGATTCCGACCCGCGACATGCGCCGGCGACTGGCGTATATGAACTTTCGAACCCCAGAAGGCACGCTCCGACCGCGCGACCATCTGCTCCGCGCGCCTCTGGTCGTTGACCCGGACGACGAGGCCGAAGTCGCGCGAGTGTTTAACAGCGGCGGCGCGGGGATGTTTGCAAAGCCGCAGGATTACTGCAGTACGAACCATTACCTATAGCCTACCACCATGTAAGAAAGTAAACATAACACTAACAACAAACAGAAGTCCTCTCCGCCATCCTAAACAACGGCACCTGTCCCCAAACCTCGACGCAACTCCTCACCCCACAAACCGTGACCGAGATGTTCACCAACCAAATCCCGCAATTCCCGCAGTTCAGCCGGCAGGGCGTCCCCGCCGCAAAGCCCGATCTGACCAACGCCATCGGCGAGCTGTATCCCGTGGCCGGGAACCCGGCGCAGGGGTGGGGGATTACCTTTATGTTGAGCAACGGGGGCGCGACGGGGCGGTCGACGCAGACGGGGCACTGGGCCGGACTGGCAAATCTGTGGTGGTGGGCGGATCGTGAACGGGGGGTTGCGGGCATTGTCTGTACGCAGATTCTGCCGTTTGCGGATGCGAAGGTGCTTGCGTTGTGGGGGGAGGTGGAGGCGGAGGTTTATAGGAGGGTTGTTTAGTATGATTTTGGGCATTGGATGATGTTCTGGACTTTTAGGGGGCTGCATGAGATAACGGTATATGTACTTAGTAGTAAAGCAGGCTGAATGAGTGGGATATGCTGCACTTGAGTATTCAAGAAAGGCGCAAGATGTCTTAAGGCTGTTGATAGCACCAACTCAGCGTCGGATTAGGTGGATCTGCAATCCATCGGAGAAGAAACGTGCTATGATAGTGTGGTAAGGAAGTAGAAGGCTCTAGCTGAGAGCAGTGCTCTATATTGCAATTAACGTGGTCGGCAACAAGAATGAAACAGGACCATATGTCACTCCCTATGTCATGTCATATACATAGTCATTAACCTGGAATTTTAGGTATACAAGTCTGTCTATTACAGCAAGGCAGCAGCACCACCAAGCGCCATCACAACAGCACCCCCAAGCTGCGCCCTGTTCATGCCAGCCGCACCGGTCGGCTCGTTGTCCTCCTCGTTCGTCGGAGTCGCCCCCTCGGTCTCGGCGGGGCCCTCGCAGTGCCAGTGGTCACCGTGCGGTTCACATCCGACCGACTCTGTCGGGCTGGGAGGGAGAGTCTCGGAGGCGTCTTCTTCCTCACTGGTCTGTGTGGTGGTGGCGGTGGCCGGGGCGTCGCAGTGCCAGTGGTCGCCGTGAGGCTCGCATCCGACAGACTCGGTAGGGCTCGGACCGGGCGTCTCGGTGGCGTCGTGGTCCTCGTGGTCTTCCTCCGCGTCGGTAGCGGTGGCCGGGGCCTCGCAATGCCAGTGGTCACCGTGCGGTTCACAGCCGACAGACTCGGTTGGGCTGGGGCCGGGGGTGACAGAGGCTTCGTCTTCCGTGGAGGTAGCTGTGGCAGGGGCTTCGCAGTGCCTGGAGCTTGTTAGCAGGGAATTGGAGCGGTAAGACAGTAGAGTGAAGCCGTACCAGTGATCACCGTGAGGCTCGCAGCCGACTGACTCGGTGGGAGATGGACCCGGGTCTTCCTGGGCGTAGGTCGAGGCGGCCAGGGCCACCAGGGCAAGAATCCAGGGCTTCATTTTGAGGGATGTGTGGCAGGGTATGGATTGGTGTGTGAGAAGGAAGAGGAGCAGTGTGCACAGGGACAGGCTTTATAAGTCCGCCACCGCAGAGACTTCCCTGGCATCCCGCACTGTCTGCGCTCAACCTGCTTTCCTTTGGAGCGGATCGCCTTGGCGTCTCCAGGGTCCTCATTCGGTCGTCTGGAGGTTTCTCTTGTATATGTGCAATCGGCGCCGGAGATGACCTCGAACCGGCCATTAGACCTGATCAGCAATGCAATCTGCTCGCAGGAACCAGTCACACTCAAGCTCCCCTTGCAGATACCCTTTCTTCACCACGTTTTTGGCAGATCTCAAGGTCCGCATCACGACCTGCCAAGACACGGAGTGACGATGCCAAGGCGCTGCTTGAGAACCTTGCGGGAAAAGCCCCCACCGTCCACTTCATTAAACAATTTAATCTCAGGAACTTGGGCCTTCAGAAGGTCTCCAAGAGGTTGACTATAGCGTCCTGTAACCTCGCCGGGGCGGTTAACCGAGGTGCCTTTTTCTATTTTTATTTTTATTTTTATTTATTTATTTATTTTTTATTTATTTTTTTTATTTTTTAACATCCAACTGTGCCATGTGCAGCTGTAGGCCCAGTCTGACTACACGAGGGTCGTATGCTAGAGGAATGAGAAATGCATAGTCTTATAAATGTTGCTGGCCGGTCCCCAATGGCGCCATCCGAGTCGGCGGAGGGAAAAGAGCCCGACTGGGAGAGTGCTCCGAGACCCAGAATCCAGGGTAATATAGTCGCATCCAGGGTGATATTGGGTGTCGACCAGCCCCTGTCTTGCTGTTACTAATATCTCTGGGTCATGGCATACGGAATCTTCCTGCAAGGGACCGTCGGAAAGAGCCGACATGGCATGGTGGCAAAGGCTGAGTTTTATGGACCTACAACAGACTCTGTATGTGCAACTTGTCCCCAGCGTTGACCTGCCACCTGGGCCCGGCTGCATCTCCAGTACTCGCTCCTGTCTCCAGTCATGCTCCTCCTAGAATAAAAGACTATGATCATAGATTCCGCATCCCCTCTGATATTCAAAGTTTGTCGGGCCATGGCCGCACGTACAGCATACCCATGTAAAGAATCGAACGAAAATATGCACCCTTTGCAAAACCTTAGTAAATGTCGAATCCCGGCAATAGGCTGTGCACGGTGGATTATGTCTCTTATCCCGGGTTGCCTCGCTTGATTGTCGACCTGGGGATCCGATTGCTCCCACACTAAGCGGGAATATCTCTTCCATCTCCAGAAGGCAATCAAGGCCTGCTCTAGACCCGAGTTAGTACAATCCCATGGAGTCGGATGTGTTGCTTATGGTGGATGAACGGTTACAGATTCTGTGCCCTGCGTTGCTAGAATAACCGAGAATAGCTCTTTTGCATAAGCAGCAGGGTGAGCCGGAGTAGACGTTAGGGTCATTCCTCTGGGTAAAGGATGATGTAGTTCATCAATAATCGCCTTGGATGCAGGCATTGCCGCTGGGAGAGCGCATATCTAGCCAATACTGTAGTCCTCATATGAACCCTGCTTGCTGGCCGACATCATGCGGTCCAAATCTATCATTACTAGGTCTGATGGAAGGATCTCTCTATCCAGATCTCTCGAGTTATCGTCAACGTATCAAGGCGCTGCCAGTAACTATAAATTGTCGTCGCTCCAAGTTAACAGGCCCTCGATGCAAGCTCGCCTTACCGTACTCGCGTTGACAGAGTCGCACATCTAACGCTGGCGGTGCAGGCGCTCTGTTGTCGGGGCTAGTGCAAGGCTGATTCGGGGCTGCAGGTGGCCAACGCAATTGGAGAAGAAGTCTCGGTGATGAAAAGCCGTTTCTTCTTCGCCATGATCCATTGGACCACGTGTCTGTTTGATCGCCCGCATTATTTGAAGTTGGTTTTCCTCATTGCGACAGAAGCAGGTCGTCGGGAGTCCGTCCACGAGGCTGTGCCAGCCTGACCCTGTCGCTTTCAACTGAGACTCAAATTCATAATCCATACTAAACAGGCTCTTGGTCTCCAATGTATGCCGTAGATCATCTATCATCTCTATAATCCCGAGATTCCCCTCGCCCCTCCACAATGGCAGAGGCCATCCAGCGAATCTCCGCCAACGCTGTCAAACTGAGTCCGGAGGCCAACCTTTCTCTTTTCCACTCGACCATCGAATTCTCCTTGTATAAATGCAGCCCTCCTTCGGAGCTGGTACCTCTCGGGGACCGTCTCTCCAAGAAAAGGAGAGAATTAGCGGAAGAGGGCTCTTTCCACATCTTCGCTCGACGGCTAGGAATCCTCTTTGAGGAAGTCCTGCCCCCGGTCCCTTCCCTTCTGAAGGCCTATGGAACACGCGCCAGCGAGATTGTCGCTGAATTAGATCATGTCCGCCCACCAGCAAGTATTGCAAATGGGCTCTTCCGCCCCCATCTGGGCGTTGACAGCACGAGCATATGGGCTGGCGCTACAAGCGGCCCCTCGGGCCTTACTATGCATCTTCTGGCCTGCCTACTCGCACGAATATGGTCTCCACAGGAGGCCACAGCTATCTGGTCTGAGCTTATTGACTACCGGCGTCAGCTGCTCAAAGACCAGGGTGCCGATAATAAGGCCAGCAATTTCCTGGCGAGACAAATCGCCATGTACGACGCAGACTGGGACACTATTCAAGGCTGGGATTCAAGCGCCCGCTCGTGGTTGCAGATAGCCGACAACAGTTCGCGAAGACGACACCAGAAACAGATTGAGATAATCGCAAACAATCTTTCCATCGCTGTACAGAGCCAGGTGAGCGCTGACGGCACCATCACTCTGTCAGTTCCGGGAAAAGAGAATGTTTACGATAGCGTCATCGTGAACTTTCGCCGTGCCCTAGAAGCCATGGAAAATCTAATTGCGGGCAGGCCCCAACGCATTCTCGATGGAGGGGTCCTTCTTGGCCTCACGTCCTGGCATCTGTATCCGGACCTCCTCATCCTTGGGCCCAGGACGCAAGAGGTCTCCCAGAAAGATCCTTTGGTCTCGGAAAGTGGAATCGCGACGCTGTCACTTTCCTATCATGACGACCCCAACGGTAATCAGGACGGTGTGTACTGGTCCTTACCATTGGCCAACCTTCGTTACTACGGCACCGTTCAGCGTAAGCGCTCTTCCCTGCATGACTCCAAGATCTCTTTCTCGCAGTTCCAAGCGTTAATCTTAGGCGCATCTCTGGATTCTCTGGACACTTTTTCATAGTGACGGATATCCTCAAGGCCGTCTGGACCTCGGGACACAGTATGTACCAAGATACTCTGCGACAAATACATCGATATACATTGCAGAAGGCCAAGCAAGCCGCTCAACCTTCCGCAAAACAAGATTCTAAATCCAATCCACCGCCTGTGGTAGAGAAGGACCCCGTACTTGAAGACTTGCGAAAACTGCTCAGAAGTTGCATGTCAGCTTTGCACATTCTGTCTCCGTTAAGTGGCGGGATTGACGCCTTCATGTCCGATGACAAAGACGAGAAAGGAAGGGCCATGCAGCTCATTAGGTATGGTTTTAACTCTGCCAGAGGCTGGATTGGCAGTTCGGACGTTGGGGCCATGCCAGATTTTGGCCTGACCGACCCTGCCTTCCTCTTGAGGAGCCTTCGTGATTCCGCAAGTCGCGTACGGGTCCTTCGTGCTCTATGTGCACCGCTACTATCCCAGTCCGATGCTTTCATCATTCGCTTACGAATAGGGAGCTCGTGGGTCTTCGCATCATTAATTGATGCAGAAAGTTCCTGCAGCAAGAAGAGGACTTGGAGCCAGTTTGAATCCGAGAGCTGGGGCGCGAGTTCTGCTTTGCAGCAACCGCAGGATGAAGAATGGGTCTTTATCCAGTCAAAGAATGACCTCCCCGACCCATTATTATCGTACGACAGCGATTATGATCTTGACTCGCTTCAACCAGGATCCCAAGACTCTGACTTTCTGAATTTCCTTCAAACTGACTGGGTGCCTCATACGACGGTTGTCTGGGAGCTTGTGGCCGGGATTCATAACTTGGCCGCGGTATACGTGAGGCATGATCGGACATCAAGTGAGAAAGCCAGACCACTTCCAACAGTGCCCCTCGCGCTAGTCAGGGACCTGGTAAACGAAGGCTCGCTGCAGTCGGAAGTAACGCTGAAATTCATCTCGAACTTTTTCGCAACGAAGCGGCCCCAGCAACGATTCTCCCTCGCAACGCTTGGTCGTATTGTCGATTACTATAAGTGCTACTTACCGCATATAACTCTATCGATGGGTGTGATCAGGCAGCCTCCTGAATCGTGGGTCTGGGCAAGCTCTCTGGTACAGGAGCTGGAGATGCAGCATGAAGTGGCAGCCTCCCAGGCCACCGACGGGCTTATAGCTACGTCCATTTACCCGAGTCCTCTAACTCGCCAGCAGGCGCTTGCGTCGATTCTGCAATTCGAGTCCGGCAACATGAGCGCCGAGGTTCATGAACTGGACTCCGTCATGGCCATATCAAGTGGGAATTCTCTATTCGTTGCGCAAAGGATTCTCCACGACCCTATCCCACCAGAAGGCCTTGCCTCGTGCGCCGTGGTACATGCAATTGGAAATATCGGGAGGCCAGGGATTGCTCTTCTGTTTGCTCCTGACGAGCCCAACGTCAGGGAACATGATTTGGAAAAGTGGCACGTCGTCAACCACAATCCATTCAATGGAACTTCCGCTGGTGGCACCTTTGAGGGTTCCTCCCTTCAGATGTCGTTCACAGGATGGGCGGGCCCCCTTCGAATACGTGGCCCTTCAGGCTTCAGAGGGATGGAAGTCTATAACCTGGAAACTCGAGTCTCAATGTATGACTGCGGCGAGTGGGTGGCGGATTTGAATATTTTCGAGGCGCTGGGCTCTCCGAACTTAAGAATATGTGGTCTGCTTGATAGACCCTGCGGCCATGACCCTTCGGTTACGGGATCTGGTGTTGAATTAGTCTCCATTGACTGCTGGGAGGAACTCCTGATTCCAGCGGACAGACCAATGGTGTTCCGGTCAGGGTCAGTCTGGATGGCGCGTATGGCTGCCGTGTGTATCGCACACTCCCGGGGCTTCAAGTGCTTCCTCCTACCTGTGGACAAGACTTTCTGTTGGGGCTGTGTCTTTGATGACGTAAATCTTCAAGGTATGCTTGGTCACAAGGTACTCTTCGTGTATTGATTCGGCGTCTTCTGCGTGGCTTGGCAGATCTTGACGTTCAGAATTCAGGGGGAGGTGTGGAAATTCCAGTCTGTATAGCATTCCAGACGGGACCGCAAAGTCAATCATGACCGGCTGTGTAGTTTCGAGAATTTGATGCGATTCCTCGGATGACGATGGGTCTGGGTTGAAGTAGAAAGCTTATCTTAGGAAGGTGGGGCCTGGGATGGGACCCTGGGATGCATAGCCCATCAGTGACATTCGGTGCTCCATGATTTGGGCGAACTTTGTACATCTGGTGTACCTATGTCGACGGACGGAGTGTTGTAAAAGCTCCAGATTTTGATCGTGTATCTCGTTTGAAAGGCCCACTATATCATGTACCCTTTCCGGATTTTATATATAAGATATATAATGAGGAACATATGCACGTGCAAGGGAAATTAACCCGACAAAACGAATGACTAAGGTACTTACCAGGAAAGCAATCTCATGTCGTCAGCTAAGCTGCTAGCTCAGATCCATGGATTGCGCGCGCCGAGCGAGGCAGTGCACCCGGAACCATGCATTGCCGCCCCCAGCCATTTCGTCACTCAAAAACATCCCGCAATCAGATCAGGAGATTAAGCATGGCACCGTTCATCAAGCCATTCTCAATGCCGTCATGCCCAGGTCACCCCTCGACCGGTCGAGCCTCAATTGTAGGTTGGTGTGACCCAGGCAGGTTTGCTAGGATTTCCCTGGTTCGTTCTGAAGAGGAGAAATACACAGCCACGATGGCCGGATACAAAGACCCTTTCCTATCATTGTGGTGATGTGTCTGGGGTGATGAATTGTAGATGGCAGTCGTATGATGATTTCATCGCCATACTATAGAACAATTAGCATATATTGCATTTTCATTCTCATGGGAATACAGAGCATCACATACATAACCTACCTATTCATATACATATCAGAGGAAAAAAGAAAACAGCAACAATGTCCGAAAAAGACGAAAAAGAGTTCTGGTCCGAAGCACTCGCGCCAGAGCCGCAGTACGAGAGAGACTTTTGCGTCTGCGATAACAAGTTCGCCTTCTCACCGGGCCAGCTCAATAAGCTCCTGAATCCGAAGTCTATCGATGCATTTTATGCTCTGGGTGGACTCCGAGGTCTCGAGTACGGTCTGCAGACGGATCTTAGCAATGGTCTCGCAAGTGATGAGTCGATTCTGGCGCGGTCGATTACTATAGAGGAGGCGAGGCAGGCTGCGTTCGTTGAGAAGGGGAGTTCTTCGTGCTCTCCCATTCTATCTTCGCATATTAATCCGCAAACGTCGTCACAATTCGCTGATAGACTCCGGATTTACGGTTCAAATGCTCTCCCGGAAGCGCCCAAGAAGAAGTTCTTTCGGTTGCTGTGGGATGCGTATAATGACAAGATCATCATTCTGCTCACTATCGCTGCGGTCGTTTCGTTATCGCTTGGAATATATGAAGCTGCGGCAGGTCAATCACAGGTCGATTGGATCGAGGGGGTAGCGGTGTGCGTGGCTATCGCCATAGTAGTGTCCGTTACGGCAGGGAATGACTGGCAGAAGCAGAGGCAATTTGCCAAGTTGAATAAACGAGTGCGTTTCTTATACCACATTTTAACGAAACAAAGGGGAACTAACTATACCAGAAACTTGACCGTGAAGTTAGGGTTATCCGCTCCGGAAAGACGGTCCGCGTCCATATTAGCGAGCTCACTGTTGGCGACGTGGTGCATCTCGAGCCCGGGGATAGCGCTCCCGCTGACGGGGTCCTTATCACGAACAACGAAATAAAATGTGATGAGTCGACTGCGACAGGAGAGTCGGATCAAGTCGAAAAGGTCAGTGGGTACCAAGCATGGGAAAGCCTGCGAAATGGCTCAGCAGGCAAAGAACTCGATCCGTTCATTATCTCCGGGAGCAAGGTGCTTGAAGGGTTAGGAACATACCTCGTCACCAGCGTCGGGCCACATTCGACATATGGACGGATTATGGTCTCGTTAGGGACCGAGACGGATCCGACGCCGTTGCAGGTGAAGCTTGCGCGGTTGGCGAGTTGGATTGGGTGGTTTGGGCTGGGGTATGTTGCCATCTCATCCCTGGAGTCGACTGGGTCTCTAATGAAACAGGTCGGCATTGCTTCTGTTCGTCGTGCTCTTCATCCGATTCCTCGTTCAGCTATCCGGGAGTAATGATTCGCCGGCGCAGAAGGGCCAACATTTTATGGATATTTTGATCGTGGCGGTAACGGTTATAGTTGTTGCGATTCCGGGTGCGTATCCAGACACTCCTACCCTGAGTTATGCTAATAACTCTCAGAGGGTCTACCGCTCGCCGTCACTCTCGCATTGGCCTTTGCAACTGGCCGCATGCTGAAGGAGAATAACCTCGTCCGGCTACTCCGTGCTTGTGAGACAATGGGTAATGCAACGGTGATATGCTCCGACAAGACGGGAACACTCACTCAGAACAAAATGTCCGTTGTTGTTGGATTTTTCAGTTCGCTCGAATCTTTCGGAAAGTTACCATGCAAGAGCGAAGCAACTTCAATCTCAGTTTCAGATATGCTACAGCGGTTTCCGCCTCAGTTCAAAGACCTTCTCGTGCATAGCCTTGCGCTAAACACGACGGCGTTCGAAGAACAGCGCGACTCGCAGAAGGAGTTTGTTGGGAATAAGACTGAGATTGCGCTGCTTCAACTTGCAAGCGACAATTTTGATATGAACTTGTCCGAGGTCCAAGCCGGAAACTCAATTGAGCATGTCTATCCGTTCGACTCGTCGCGGAAGGCTATGGCTGTCGTTTATCGAGTACCAGGTGGCTATCGGTTCTTGGTCAAGGGCGCGCCGGAGCTTCTGCTCAAGGCCACAACCCGAATGGTAGTCCCAGAGCCGTTGGATGAGAAAGGAATAGCAACGGAGTCACTCCCCGAAACAGTTCGGGCGTCGATTTCGGGCAGGATTGACTCGTATGCCCGAGCATCGCTCCGGACGATAGGACTGTCATATCGAGACTTTCCCGCCTGGCCGCCGACAACCAGCAACCAACATCCTAGCTTTGATGAAATATTCGAGGATATGACTTGGATAGGGGCGTTCGGAATCCACGACCCTTTACGACCCGAGGTCATAGGGGCCATTGAGAATTGTCATTCTGCGGGAGTGCAAGTTAAAATGGTCACAGGTGCGTTTCATGGCTCTCTCTCACTGATGACCATTACTGATACTCTATAGGCGATAATATCAATACTGCACTCGCAATTGCCGAATCCTGTGGCATCAAAACGGAAGACGGAATTGCTATGGAGGGACCTGAACTCCGGAAGCTGCAGGACGACGAACTGGACCGTGTTATCCCCCGACTGCAAGTCCTTGCTCGCTCTTCACCGAATGACAAAGAGCTCCTCGTAAAACGTTTGAAACGCCTTGGAGAGATTGTTGCGGTCACAGGCGACGGGACGAATGATGGGCCTGCGCTGAAATCCGCAGACGTTGGCTTTTCAATGGGATTGAGTGGGACAGAGGTAGCACGGGAGGCTAGCTCGATCATCTTGCTTGATGACAACTTCAAGTCGATCGTCACCGCGATAGCGTGGGGTCGTGCTGTTAACGATGCTGTCGCGAGGTTTCTGCAGGTGAGCTCCGTCTTCCATACTCAGAGGGTGATGATGCTGACCAACCAGTTCCAAATAACTGTCAATATCACCGCTGTGCTTCTCACCGTCGTAACAGCCATCTATAATAGCCACAACGAGAGCGTCTTCAAAGCGGTCCAGTTGCTCTGGCTGAATCTGATCATGGATACCTTTGCTGCATTAGCTCTGTAAGTGTCTTCCACGTGGTATTTCTAGACTAACAGGTAGCAGAGCTACTGATCCCCCAACAATTAACATCCTCAAGCGCCCGCCGACACCTCGCCACGCCCCGTTGTTTACCGTAATCATGTGGAAGATGATCCTCGGGCAATCCATCTACAAACTGACGATCTGCTTCGTCCTGTACTTTGTAGGAGACGATATGCTCGGTTTATCTCGCCAGTCGGATGACGAATCGCTGCAACTCGACACCATAATCTTCAACACGTTTGTCTGGATGCAGATCTTCAACGAGCTGAACTGTCGGCGACTGGATAACAAGTTCAATATCTTCGAGGGTTTGCGGAAGAATAAATGGTTCTTTTTCATCAACGTCCTGATGGTCGGAGGGCAGATCTTGATTATCTTCGTCGGGGGTGCAGCGTTCGGGGTGACGAGGCTGAGTGGCTGGCAGTGGGGGGTTTGTTTGGGGTTCGCGGTCTTTTGTATTCCTTGGGCGGCGGTTCTGAAGCTTGTCCCTGACCGGTACGTTGCTGGGTTGCTTTCCTGGTGTGGGAAAGTGATGAAGGCGCTCTGGGTGCCGGTGGTGAAGGCGTACGGAGGAATGGTATGGGGGACGAAGAGATGCGTTCGGCCGGTGAGCTCCAAGGTGAGAAGTGGCAAGGTGAGAGTTGCCGACGAGGAGTCTGCCCGGTTGGATTAAATTCCGTATCATAATGTACATGATAAGGAGGGTGTCTAGGTTAGGCTGAGTTAGACTGAATGAGGTTTGAGTCGAGTGGCAGTGATGGAAACGGGAGGGTGGTTGAGCTAGGCAAATATCACCAGAATCCTGCTTGAGTCGTCCCTCCCAGAAATTTTATTCCAGCTCTGGTCAAATTCTTTCACTCTCTCCATCCCTCCTCACAATTTTCTGCCTTTTCACCCATCCAACCACTGCTCATCCGTCATTCTGTCTCTACCGTTTTCTACGTCTCGTCCTCCGCATCTCAAGAGGCAGTACTCTCAAGTCTACTGGCACCACAACCATATCGCTGTTCCACTGGAGCTGAAAACAATCCATGGCTACCAGACTACCATTCGAGCTCCTGTTGCAGATCGCCGATCATCTTGACAGCACCGAAGTTTCCCTTGTCTCGTGCAGCGTCGTATCCAGGCGATGGCAGGCAGCATTTGAACCTCTCATCTGGAAAAACATCCGGGTTAACAGTACCCTCGGACTCGGTGAAGGAGGCCTGACTTTATTTCAGTTACAGGCTGCCACGTCAAGTCCTCATGGTATTTCGCGTCGGGCTATGATCCGACATATCCTATTTCATATCATTGCACCAGACCATATTCCAGATTATTTGGATCGATCTAGCGAAGAAGGGCAGATTGAGACCTCCCATTACCTGCCCGCTGATGAGGGATATAGACTCTCTGTGGTCGTATTATTCATGATTCTGAGGTCCTGGGACGTTACATGTCGCCTTGAACTTCAACTGAAATTATGCTACTCCGCTGAGTTCAAGCCTGAGCTAACGAAAGCCTTCCGTGATGCGGTAGGGGTGAATCAGAAGTTATTCTGGCCATACGAGGCAATCAACCTGGCTCGAGGTCATCGACTCCCCTTGCCCCATGTTCAATCCATCAAGAAGTTGGTTCTGACAACGCCAACGGAGCTACCTAATCTCGAAGACTTTTGGTATGCAACACCATTGCAGGTCGCTCATGCTTGTCCAAATCTTCATGAGATATCTCTAGGCACGGATTCTGGTTTTTACACCTTGGCCCGGGCGCCAACCGTCGATTACTGTTTGCTTCAAGTGCAGGGTAAGTCGACACCTACAGATTATCTACAGATTCTCTGATGCAATACAGCTATCGCAGATAGTATATGCAAACTGCCTTCTTCACTAAAAAGGCTACACCTTACTAGGGGCTACGATTGCATAGACTTCCGGAAAAGGACGTGGGGGATTGACGTGCAAATTCTCGCATCCAGTCTACGGGCAAAAAGCATTCAGCTACAGCAGCTAAAACTCGAAAAAACACTACTTCCCATTGATTATTTATGGCCATTGAGCTTAGACGGGGTGCCTACTGCTGCAGCGGCTCACTGGCCTTATCTTGGATACATTGAGTGTGATTTCTGCGAATTCGTCGGCGAGCGAGGTAAGCACAGCTACAACCATTTAGTCACATCTTGTGAACTTCGACTTATCCAATATAGTATCAGAAGATTCTGTCGACTATTACTGGGTGGATGACGTGCTCGATGACGTTGTCTTCTTTCCCCCAGGTGATTACATTTTGTTGGATCGATTGTTTATTTCCCTTGGCTGTGCTGCGAAGCATATGCCTCGTCTTCAGACAATCAAGTACACCAACTCATTGGGCTGTACTGACTTCCATTTTCTTACCGACGAATCGTCTGGCAAGGTCACTTTACTATGGAAATCCTTGGGCGGATACGTCCCTAGTCGAAGAGTCGCACATACTTGGGGCTGGTGCGAATCCCAAACGTCCAGCGAAGTTGGCCCAGAAAAAGGTTTTGTGCAAACGGTTGTGAAACTCCCTCAGTGGCCACTTCCCAGATGACCACCTATTATGACATATAAGAACTGGTTGGTCGCCTATCGATAGATGTTGGGCTGCATTTAACGTGTCTTAAGATACAAGGAGAGAACATACGGTTTCAAACACTAGAACAAGTCGGAGCGGCAAAGGTTTACGTTCCTTTCCTGTCCGGAGTGAGGATTGCGTTACCGGTGCTTAGGAAGAAGGCAGCTGAGCACTATCTCTCTTATCGCCAAAATTGCAATCTATCCATTTGACTACAATGAATTGTTTATCTGTTCAGGACTCGTTTGTGTCTCCACAAAGACAAAGCTGGTCACTTTAAGGGCGCGACCGCTGTGCAATAAAAGGAAAGCTCTTGATATGGAGTATACCAGACCCGCCTCGGAGAAGGCCCGAATAGCAGTATTACTGGCTGAGATGTACTTTTCAATTACGAAATAAGATCCTTTGCAATCCATGGGTCCTCATGGACTGCCTAGTTTATCTAAGCATCCGGCTAAACATAAGTGTACCCTCACCTTCGACGCCTTCTGAAAACATTTGCTTTAGCACTACACCATTCAAGGTGCAATCGTGTAAGATGTCGACGACCCAGACGCAAGTTGAGCTTGTAGCTCCCGAACCCTCCGAGATCATGGTCACCGACGACGTGCAATTGGCCTCCAAGCGCGCCTTGCGCCTTCAGCAGGTGGTGGTAACCGTTCAACTCCTTGCGGTTACTCTCACTGCAAGCGTGATCAACGGTCTCATGACGGTCAGTCTACCAACAATTACCAAGGATATTTCGTTGTCTCCCTCGCTATCCTTCTGGCCACTGTCAGTCAACAGTCTTGCCACGGCCTCCACGCTGCTCCTAGCCGGCTCGATTGCCGACACCATCGGTCCGCGATGGGTTGAGCTCGTGGGATCGCTCGCCAGCGGCCTCCTAATGATCGGTCAAGGCCTGGCGCAGAACGGGAACGAACTGGTCGTCATGAGAGCACTGCAAGGCGTCGGTCTCTCACTGCATTTAGCCTCTTCTGTATCGCTGATCACGCAGCTCTTGCCCCAGGGCAGAGGTCGGAATTTGGCTTTCTCGTGTCTAGGCCTTAGCCAACCGCTCGGCTTCTCTCTGGGTCTTGTCGTGGGTGGGATTTTGATTGACACGATCGGTTGGCGCGCGGGCTGGTATCTCTCTGGGGGCGTCACCCTTGTCTTCACGGTGATCGGTCTGTGGGCTTTGCCGCGGAATGAAGCCAATCGATACGCAGACCGGATTCATAACCTCAGGACGAGGATCGACTGGGTTGGCGCTGGATTGGCATCTGCGTTCATGGCCCTGCTATGTTACTTCTTAGCGTGAGTATCGCCTAGCACTTGGGAGTTGTCGTACACTTTCTCACAGCACGAAGGATCTTCAGCGCCGACCCCTCACGCATCAAGTCCGCAGAGGCCATCGTCATTCTCTGTTGTGCTACCGTTGCTCTTCCCTCGTTCATCACTTGGGCCCATCGTCAAGTGAAAACCGGGAAGCCAGCACTTATCCCCAACGCTCTATGGAGAAACATGTCCTTCTCCAGCATCTGCGCGACGGTTGCACTCTCCAACGGCGTCCTCAACTCAATGGAGCTCTTCGCTAGTTTGTTGTACGTGACCCATATCCTGATCCTTCTTCTATTCTTGACTAAGTCGACGATAAAGCTTCCAAGAAGTCCAGCACCTCTCCGCCCTGCAGGCCTCCATCCGCATCCTCCCCAGTCTAATCGTCGGCGTCCTCCTAAACCTCATAGTTGGCTTTTTCGTGCACAAAATCCCCGCCTATCTCCTCGTCTCAATTTCGGCCCTGCTCTGCGCCATCTCCCCACTGCTCATGGCCACCATCCGCCCAAGCCAGATCTACTGGGCCAACGCGTTCATCGCGCAGCTGTTTCAACCCGTCAGCTTCGACGCGCTGTATACAGTCGGCTTGATTGTGATCACGGATATCTTTCCCAACGACACACAGGCCCTGGCGGGGGCGGTGTTCAATACCTCTGCCCAGTTTGGGAGCGCGCTGGGACTGGCGGTTTTGCAGGTTATTTCGACGACTGTGACCAACGGTAGCGCTGGGGAAACGGAAGAGGAGGGTCTGATGGACGGGTATCGGGCGAGCTTTTGGACGATGTTCGCGTTTATGGGGGTCTGTACGGGGATTGGCTTCGTGGGCTTGAGGAGGACGGGCCGGGTTGGGCTGAAGAGGGATTGATCGGTGGCCGAGCAGTTTTGGTCTTTTCGTATCACAACGTATACGTGGACCTGTAGGGGAATCCTTCTTTCCTGGGGTTTGTCACACAACTCCCAGTTACTAGCTAGAGGGGAAAATATCAGGCTCATGGGAGCAAACACATCTCAATACCCTGCCACAATGCGACCTCAGCGTCTACCTAGGTAATGCAGACCAATAACCAATAGTCCAGCAGGGCACACACACACTTATTACCGAGAAGTCAAGGGGTCGCCTCCGTTCCTGCGTTCTAGCCCGTCTATTCTTCAGGTCCCGTCCCTGGCCAGACCGATCTATATCACTTCACCCCCAATAAGGTCTGCCCGTTGCCCGCTTCCCCGGTTAACGGGCGCCACGACTCGGCGGCTAGGACGAACTTCGTATAGCTTCAATCCTGTTCAGCGAGGTGATTGCTCCCCACCATGCTTAAGATTCCTTGCTATATGTTACATTCTCGCCGAGGATTGTGAAGAAGCGAGGGGCGTCTCATTCATTGGTTCGCAGCCTCGGCCTCCCATGCCCTGGATGATGGATATATCAGAGCACGCCCCCTTTCCTCGCAGAGCCTCAACTATATAATGGTACTTTCTAAGTGTAGTTGTATATATCTCTTCTAATTTCTCTTTCCATTTCTCATTTCCAGATTCACAATGGCCATCATGGACATCCATCTCCTCCCACTAGCCCTCCTCTCCCTCCTCGGGACAGCAACAGCAACAACCTCAGACTACGCATCCAACATCACCATCCACGAACCCCGAGCCCTCCCAACAGCCGACCTCCACCTAGGCCTCAACGCCCCCCTCCTAACCGGCTACAGTCTAACCTGGAACGACGAATTCGCCTACCCGGCCAACACCCCCAAGCAACCCTCGTCATCCAACTGGCTCTACGACCTCGGCACCTCGTACCCGGGCGGCCCACCAAACTGGGGCCAGAACGAGCTCCAGTCCTACACGCAATCGATCGACAACATCAAGATCACGCCCGAGGGCATCCTCCGCATCATCCCACTCAAGACCGCAACGGGTGGGTGGACCAGCGCACGGATCGAAACGGCGCGCAGCGACTTCTTCGCCCGACGCGGCGGGAAGCTCTTCGTCGAGGCGCGGATCAAGACGGGCTGCGCGTTCCCGGAAAAGCAGCAGGGGATCTGGAATGCGTTTTGGGCGATGGGGGCTTCGTTCCGCGGCGACTATTGGAACTGGCCGATGGCGTCGGAGTGGGATCTCCTGGAGGTGATCAATGGGCAGAATACGGTGCATCAGGTCCTACATTGTGGGGTTGCGCCGGGGGGTCCGTGTAATGAGTTTGTCGGGTTGGGGAATGGGGGGGTGCCGTGGACGAAGTGTGAGTGGCATTATGTTGGGTTTGAGGTTGATAGGACGCAGATTCGGGAGGATGGGGTGGAGCTTTGGAGGCAGAATACGCTGACTTGGTATGTGGATGGGGTGCAGACGCATCGGGTGACAGGGGGGGATGTCAATGATTATGAGGTTTGGAGGAGGGTTGCGTACGAGGGGCACTTTCTGTTGTTGAATGTGGCAGTGGGAGGAGACTGGCCAGGCTATCCGAATGCGAATACAGTTGATGGGCCCGGGGTCAGACTAGAGGTTGATTATGTGAGGGTTTGGAATAGGTAGTCTATTAGTAGTGGCCTGGATAGTTAGGGTTAACGTGCTGGTAGAGCAATTATGGATATTCATCGCTGACACACGTGGCCTGGAGAGACTCGTATGGTCAGCATAGTCAGCCTCAAGGTGTTTATTGACTATCTATATACATCAGAATGTTTAATACTAGGTACAAGTGCACCATGTAATTTAACCAACCTGATGGAGGGCAATTGGAAGAATAGTTACTGCATTTAGCGTAACAACAGCCTATATACCCCAACACCCATCAAATCCCAAAAAAGACCAAAACCACAACAGATGGCTATTACCTAGGTATGTACATGACTCGCTTCTCATTATAATCAAACATGGTGCAGGCTGAAGAATGTACCTGACCATGTGGAATCCCTCCACTCACACCAGTCAGCTCCTGGTCAGACCGCAACATATTTGCCTTGTTCTGGCAAGAGTGAGTACTTACCTAAGGCAATTTTACTTGTTGAATCGCTCCTGCAACTTTCTTCACCATGGCCAGGAACTGAAGCTTTGAGGAAGGCCGGAGACTTTTAAGCCGCAAGCGACTCATCCCTTGATGGTATGGCTAATACTGGGAGTCGAGATGTGCGGTAATTTGTATGATTCGTGACTGTAATTCCGGCCTGGAACATTTAGGTCTCTGAAGACCAAGAGGGTTATTTACGCTGTAAATATAGTATTGTCAGAAGATGTGTGTTGATATTTTGGGTCGTGCTTGGTTCACAATCTTTTTCTTTTGGACTCGATGGCAACTCTAGGGCTAATAGGATTCCACGACTCCATTAGTGCCAAATGAAAATGGTCACGGCTTTAATTCAGGATAATGAGTGGCCTGCGTCTGTGTACACGGAACTGAGGGTCCGACATTGCCAGTAAAAGTAGCCAGGGGTAAGTGGAATGGAATGCAATATGCCAGGAATGCGGCCACACCGCACCTCATAAACATCAGCAAAACACGTCTATCACACAGAGGCCTGGGCCGTTCAAGACGCCCTATAAACTTGTCAATCCCTGCCGCAACATCAAGTCATATCGCTGGTCATCATTTCTCCTTCTCGTTCTCATCGCCCCCCGCCTCATTCGAGCACAAGAACACCACACAATCAAGATGAAGACCCCAACTATCATCGCAGGCCTCGGCCTCCTAGCCTCGGTCTTCGCCGATAACACCCTAAACATCGTAGCCCACCAAGACGATGACCTCCTATTCCTCAGCCCGGACATTCTCCACGACATTGCTGACGGTTTCAACGTCCGCACCGTCTATGTAACCGCTGGCGATGCAGGCCGTGACTGGACCTACTGGACATCGCGCCAATCCGGCGTCATGGAAGCATACGCACTCATGGCCGGCGTGGCGCCCAACTGGGAGGAAAGTGATATTAACCCGCAAGGCAGGGAGATCCAGCTGTACACGCTCACGGATGCTCCGAATGTGTCGCTGGTGTTTATGCATCTCCCTGATGGGAACCTGGCGGGCGATGGATTCGATAGTACGGGCCACCAGAGTCTGGAGCAGTTGTGGCGGGGGGGGATTCAGACCATCCAGACGATTGATGACCTGCACCTGAGCTACTCGAGGCAGGACTTGATTGACGTCCTAACGTGGATTATCAATGACTTTGAGCCGGATAGTATGAACTCGCTCGACTATATCAGTGCGTATGGGACCGGGGATCATAGCGACCATACCACCGTCGGATTGTTCGCCAATGAGGCTGCCATCCCGTCTACGTATCCGGGCACTGTTATTGCTTACCGGGGATATCCGATCTCCGCTGAATGTCCGAACGTGGACGGCGCTGATCTGGAGATGAAAAGGCAGGCATTTTTCGCCTATTCTCAGTATGATGACCTGGTCAACTGCGTTGATGCGGCTTGTTCAGGAACCGACTATGAGGTTTGGTTGCAGAGGCTGTACACATCGAACTGATGTTGAATGGACACGGTCTGAAAGATGGATTGGAGTTGGTCCAAACTTCGCTAGATGTTACCTAAGTGTCTCGACAGTCCATCTTAATTGAGGCTTTTCCGTCGTGAAATATTATCGTTATTATCCCGGATGATGCTGATGGAACGCCGAGTAAATCTTCCTTAACTAACTATTAGTTTGCGGAGCGTAGCGAAGCAAGCGAAGCAACTTTAAAGGTCACATACTGGGGTTTTTTTTTTTGCCAAGACTTTTGACTACCTTCTGATTGGCTGAATTACAGCATTTCTAGCATTCTTATTGGTCAGAGGTTCATGCTCTGATTGGATAATCTCACGGGCGTAACGTGATCATGCCTTTCCTAATTGGAAATCTCGCGGCCTAGCCGCCTGAATCCTAAGGCAACAACGCGGCTTAGCCGCCCATACAGGTTGTGTCGCGATAGCGACGCAACACCTTCGTCCTAAGGCTACAGGGTATTTTACCTCTACGCTTACTACCGCAATGTTGTCGTGTTGGCTGGCTGGCTTGATTGAAGGCATAAAACGACGGGAAGACAATCGGCAGGTGACTTATTCACTTTGCATGCACGGCGGTGACAAGAAGTCTTTCCGCCAAATAACCTGAGGTCTAGTCTCTTGCTCGCCCAGAAGGGTAACATATAAGAGAAGAAGCATAGACTTGAATCATCTGCTCTCCCTCGCTTGGCAGTAACAGCAATGAAGTGCGTTGACAGCGTGTCGCGTTGTGCTTCTTAGTGGTGTATAATAAACTGAGTCATACGGGGAAGAGAAAGTCTCGGGGTTACCATCCGATAAGTATTGTAACTCGGTACTCTCAGAACGAAAGCAGGCGCTTTGGCGGCGGTAATCGTGTGGATGGTACACTTAGTAGAGTGATAAAACGCACACGTGGTCTCGAGGTGGCCAGTGCATCCGCAATACACCTGTCCGCCAGTAGCGATCGCCAAGTCCGAGTTAGAACCGAGTGCACTGCGACGAAAGGAGAAAGCTAGACAGGCAAGGATCATGAACAGGAGTTCGAGAACCGCAGTGCGGGACGACCAGCTAGGACCACACAATGAACACAAGGGAGGCCTCACTATGATGACAGGCGAACAACCCAGAGAAATACCATTACGAACGGGTGTTCTCGATCTGAATCTCCAGTGTTGGATCCACGCTTTGATTTGCTCAATTACTTGGCGTAGACGGTGGATACCTGACAAAAATGTCTTGGGAAACCGTTGACAGCCTGTCTCTGCCCGAAGCTATGCACGAAATTCTGCTTCAAGCATAGTGCGTGTCTTATCATCCCTATCGTTTCATTCGAGGCCCGTTCGTAGAAGGATTCACGTCATTTCCTGTGATTTCCCACGCCATGCAACAGAATTTCCAGGCGATAACTCTTCAGCAAATGCCGTACCAAAATAGTGTTCAGGGCTGAGTATGACTAAGCCAAATCCTACAAGTCACCATGCTATGACCGCTGCAGCAGGCTTGCTTCGCAAATACCCGGATAAGGAAATGATATATTGGTAAATGCATGGCTTGGAGCCAATCGGATCTCCCCTTGCAGCGAGCCCCTCTGACTTGTCCAACGAAACAAACGGATACAGGGAAATTTCCCATCCTGCTATCATAGGTTGCGTTCGGACAAAGAACACTTGCTGTTGGATGCGGATCTTTGACAGCTGCCAGTTCTAGGCCACATCTGCATCAGATTCGTGGCCCTGCGAAAGAAATTAGCGACTGTTACAAGCACATCCCATATCAGATATCAACTCGCCACAAGCCCACCAGGGTATTGAAAGAGGACAGATATACTTACCTCGAGCACGACAAGCACTCTCTGTCCGACAAAAGTGAGCGGATGGCTTTCGGAGATCCAAAGTGAGTGCCTGATGTATGAATACCTCCTTCCCGACTTCAGCTCGTGTCAACTGGGTATTGACCAGCAGACGCCAGTCTGGATTCCACCCTGTCAGCTTTTCGGTCCTACCCGCGTGTCGACTGCCGAAACGCTTACCCATCAAACTCTCCGCAGAAGGCCGATGAACACATGGTGTACAGGCGCACATGTGTAACAACGTTCGGGGACGATTTGGAATCTGCGGTCATGAGGCAACCGTGTATATCGCCAGATGTCGACCCGCCATCCAAAGCCAGTTGATCTGTCCTCCGGGTCAACGTGTGGATGTTTGGGACTGGCAGGAAGATAAAGATAACGAAAGGTGTCCATCTTGCAGGGGGGACACGCCGCCCGAAACTCCATGACGCACGAGGGCGATGGCCTGGACGGAGCTTTCACAACACGTCAAGAGTGACTGCTCGGCAGCCTAGTCGGTTCCAGTCCCTTTCGCATTTCGCAAACAAGTTTCTGCTCGAGCTGCCCACCCCAAGTGAATGACGCTGCTTCGGATTTGGCTCTTTCCGTCCAGTTATCACGCTGGATAAACATCCTGTTGGTTGTTAAACTGTGTATTTATGCTTTCATAATGTATGGGACTCACCATTCATCGCCCTGGCGACTGGCAAGATAAACGCGGTGCGGTAATTTTGTAACATCATGATAAGATAGTCTTTCTCTGACATTCAGGTCGAAGACGAACCATCTCTTCACAGGAGACGCGGAGTCGAAGTCGGCGGGAATGTGGACATGGTCGTAAACGGCCGGGTGGGGAGTGGCGCGGAATCTCCAGCTGAGCAGATCCCTACATACAGCGTTTCCAAGGGTGATGTGGCGGCGCTGAGGATTTCCCGGAATATCCGCAACGCTGACGCAGACGAATATTCGCATTGAAGGGGCCATAATAGCAGCAGTATCTATCGGTGACAAAGAAGATTAAGCAAGAAAGAGAAGGCTCGAGGTCAGCTTGGAGGCAGACAGCCCTTTGTTTGCTTCATAGCAAACCCCGGTCGAGAGTGGGCCGTGGATTGTTCCTGGCCGGAACTCGGATAATCTCCAACCGGCAGTGCATTCTTTCCATTACCTAAAGGTACCCAGGTACGGTATCATCCCGCCAATGACTACAGGAGGTCGGAAGGTGCTTCATTCCAAGCTTGTCGTTCGATTCGTCGAAAAGAGGCAGGATTAACTATTCAAGCATCCATAATGATGAGTCGGGGTTGGCCCTGAAAACGCCCCTGGTGGCAAAGCCCGCTAGTTGAATATTGGCCCCTCTTAGTGAGATGGCTAAAGCTGGACTACCTATGCAGGATCGCCCCGTGCCGTCCAGGCCCAAAAGTACCTCAACCAAAGGTACAAGTACCAGTACCTTGGTTCACATATTTGACTGGTGAGTAAAACTGTATGAACTTGCTGTGGCATTAATTCACATTTGCGCAAGCTCGCCGCGAAGGCTCGCAGAATTCGACTTTCCATGTATGGCGTGACACTGACATTAAACATTGGAGTGATATTATTGTCTTTGTACAGGTGTAGATGATCCGTTTCATCAAGACCAACAGGGGAATTTTGCTCAGGGTTCACCTCACTGGCCGTCGCATCAGCCCCTTGGGTTGTGTCCCATTCCCTTTCCTCTCGGACCCGCGACAGTTCCCATCAAAACTACAGAGTCAATAGAATTCAACCAGCTAGGAGGAAGGAACTTACTGTCCCAATAAGTGAAAGAGCTTGAATAGTTTCCCCGAAAGTACCGATGATGATCATCGTGCCAGTCGGCGCCGCCCCAGAACGGAACCAGACGTCGCAAGCTCCACGGAAAGTCGTACCCCGAGTGAGCATCGATAGCCTGTAACTGGCGCAACGCCATCCAGGTCAATACCGTTATCAGATGTACATCGCCCGTTAAATAGCTCAGGAGGAGCGGCGGGCAGATCGTGCCGATTCCAAGAAGGAATGTTTCCGCTGGACTCGCATATTCTGCTGCGAGACCGAACGGAGCGGCGTACTGGTGATGTACGCGATGGATAGAGCGATATAGTGGACCCCAGTGCATAGAACGGTGCATCCAATAGTGGTATGTGTCTTCCACGATGAAGAAAATTACAATCTGTGCTGCAATGGTGGAGAGATTAGGGAATGGGACGGTGTATTGGAGACCGCAGAGATCCATCATTGGGTGGAATAGGACGATCAACGGAAGCTCGACGATGATGTGGATGGCAAGGATATATTTGACACAGGTCCATTGTTCCTTGACTGACGGGGGATCCCTAGTGTCTTGGATCCTGAATCGATGGAAGATGAATGGGAGAGCGTCGGCGATGGCCCAGGGAAGGCAGCGGCCGAAGTAGATAAGCTCGTGGGCGCAGAAGGTGATCATTCCTTCGTCCAGTTAGGGGTGTTCTCATGATGGGTGATCTTCTTACCTGTTGCGAGAATATCGTTGTTCCAGAACGTATAGTGCGCCCACCAGAGCTGTTCTGGCCAGGAGAGACTGGGGTCCTGTTTGGCGACACCGATGAGCTCTGGGTAGGACAAGGAGCCGGATGGGAAGGTAAAGTTAGCCATGATGGGACAAAACCTTAGATACTACCATGCATCGGCCATCTGAGCCTCTTTAGCATCATTATCTACGCAGCCTGCCTTTTACAGTTCACTTTTTGTAGGGGTGCGGCATCTGGCTGAAGACAGATGCCGGATGGTCTGATCCAAACACGCCACCCCGGATCCTGAACGGTCCCGGAACCTCACCACACCTCACCAAATTTGTCGGTTTGAAGGGGAATTAGCCTTAGTGGACATAGTGTAACCGGTGCTTGTAAACCATCTGAACAAACTCACACCACATTCACTCTCTGTTCCATATTCTGTTCAGGGGTAGATATATTTAGTAACTAACATACTCCGCCCCTTTGAAGGAACTATATCGCCTCCTAGGCTACAGCGCAGAGAATAGTTCCTGCTTAGGGCGACGCTTATAGGGATCATTGAAACCTCGGAAGTGAACATGCTTACATAGTCCCAGAGAGGCCCGCGACCACTTTGTTTGGGCAAATGGTGGTAATGCTGAGCTGTCCTATTTTCCAAAAGGACTCAAATTACGGTTCACCGGCAAGCTTATGTACAGACTGCGAGGACCTGGCAGAATGGTCCTTCGAAAGCTAGCACGTACATACTAGTATATCGTAAGCCTGTTGGCTACCAGTAGTAGCAACGGCTCCGGTATGCTTTTCTTCTCTGTGAGAGTACAGCAATAGATCATGCAATATGGTTTCCTTTGTAAACCCCTGGCAACCTGACTGACTCGGTCTGATGTAGCCTGTCTTCCTTAGGTAAGGTATCAGTCATTACACACATGGGCGCCTCATAAAGAAAGATGGTTTCTACCCTAGGCCAAGCAACTTGAATAGTTTCGACTTCTGATAATGACAGAGCTAATGAGCATTCCCGTTCACTGACTTCAACCTTTAGCAAGAGGCCGTTAAGGTAACCAAGTAGGTACGAAAAGGTGAGTGGGAAATTACTGTTGGTCATGGCGGGGACCTCGGATCTGGAAATATATAATTCTCAGGTCTTTGTATGGCTCCAAGCCACGCAGGTTTTTCGAAGTCCCAATACATAGTAGCTGCACCCTATCCTTTCCATTTTCCCTCACGCAGCGCGAAGGCATATTATCAAGTCGTCCGGACATCTCTGCAGAACTAACTAGCAGGCAGTCTAGATAGCCTTATCAGCTCCTCCCCGCATGCATCTCGAATCAGAGAAATGGATTGGTCGCTCCTCTTACTCCAACTTTTGCCCGTTCCAAAGGTTTCTCCTCCCGCTTCCCTCCTTGGAGAGAATGATCTGTTTAAGGTTCTTGTCATCTTTATCGCGGCTGAATTTTCCGGAATCGACGGTTATATATAGATGGGCAGGAGCCTCGGAATAATAATGTCTGACCGTCAATCTTCATGAGTAGCACCCGTCAAGATGCTGACCCTCTGGATAGCAACGGGATTGATCGCCACTATTGTACTTGTGCAGCGTCTTCGATCGCCCATCGCGAAGTTGCCCGGTCCCTGGTACACGAAGTTTACCAGCTTGATTCTCAAATATCATGAATTCACATCTAACAGACGCCTCTACATCCACAATCTACACAAAAGGTATGGCGCCGTGATTCGCATAGCGCCGAACGAGGCTGCATTCACGAGTCTCGGAGCCATTAGAGAGATTTATGCGTCTGTTGGGAGCGGCTATGACAAGACGGAGTTGTATGATCTGTTTGAGCAGTTTGGGAGGAAGTACGTATGGCGAACCCCTCGATTTAAGCGTGCGTAACCAGGCTAACAATGTTCAGAACTATGTTTTCAACGCTTGATAAGCAGGCTGTGGGTCTCTCTACCATTAAAATGGACGTTTCTGGCACTGACGACATCTAGCACAGCCAGCGTAAACGGGAACTTGCGGATCGGTATGCAATGACGAACATCTTGCGAGAGGAGCATGTTTCTGCTATTGTGGATCGTGCGAAGGCTTTTGTGGCAAGCTGCGTTGCTAGTGCAGAAAGTGTGGACGTTTATGTAGGTCCTCATTCTCTCTTCAGCAGCCATGGTGGTTGACTCGGTAGACATGGCTGCATTGCTACGCCCTTGACGGAGTGACAAACTTCATGTTCAGCCCCGGTGGGCTACGCTCGCTCGATAAGGGGTCGGATATGGATTTCGAGATTATGGAGGAACTTACCTACCATCAGAGTCTACAGAGTGAGCCGACCTCCCATTGCCGTGGTCTATTTACTCACAAAACCTACAGAAAACCTCCTACAATACTACCTCCCCAGTCTAGCTCCATACTTTCCACAATGTCTCGTTCCCCGTCCGGCCCCCAAAACCAACAACTATGTCCTCAGGATGGCAGCCCAGCAAGTATCAATGCAACACAGCCTCGTTGCCAAACTCACCCGCAAGGACTCCCCGCTCAATCACATCCAGATCGCTGCGGAATGCAAAGACCACATGGCGGCGGGGATCGATACGACGGGCGATGGGTTATGCTTCATCATGTATGAGCTCTCGCGGCCTCATAATCATCACTTTCAGAGCCGGCTATACGAAGAACTAAGCTCTGCGCCATCGGATACACCGCTTGATCATCTCCCATACCTCGATGCGATCATAAAAGAAGGGTTACGCTATGCGCCGCCCATTCCTATGAGTTTTCCGCGGTATGTACCCCAAGGAGGACGGACAATTGACGGCTATTTTGTTCCTGAGAAGACGATTGTGAGCTGCCAGCCGTACACGGTGCACAGGTTAGACGAGAGCGTCTTCCCCGAGCCTGATCGGTTTAACCCCGATCGATGGATGGAGGAGGAGGGAGCGGCGGAGCGGAACCGACTGTTCTTTGCATTTTCGACAGGTGGGAGGGGATGTATCGGTCGGAAGTGAGTATCGTTTGTTTTGCGTGTTATATTTGGACGTTGCTGATGATGGGTGTAGTCTGGCGACGGTTGAGATGAAGGTTCTACTGAAAGAGGTGTATTCGCGGTTTTGGACGACAGTGGCGGCGGATATGGATGTATGTATGGATATTGATGACCAGATCATCTCGGCAAGACCGAAGGGCCAGACTTGTAGATTGCGCTTTAGTGAGAGGGTGTAAGCAGACTAGGTTGAGGGGTGCTTTTGGAGAATGTCGTAAATGGGGTTGAGCTGATCTGGAGAAGATGAATGATTCATTTCTCGACGAATAATCACTATGATAAGAAAGATTACAGGATGCTAAGATGCCATTGAATGGAGATCATGGTCTATGGTGATAAGGAGAGCGGAAGATTGATTAATCGGCCGCGGATTTGACTCCAAATGCCTCTCATAGTAGATGGGGTGGGGTCGCCGCACTTCAATTTCAAGTGAGACACTTTGAATCTTCTTCCTCACATCCCTCAGAAGACGTACTCACTCATCAACATAATATGGCGAAGAGCCGTCTTTCAACAAGAGTCTCTCTCCGGTGGCCGCCCGAACCCCCCTTCGAGAACACGGACACCATCGTCCTTTCCGTCGGGGACTGGTACGTGGACCTCAGGATTGACCGCGCCTCAGGGGCCATCGACTGGGCGATCGCCGGGGAGCGATTGCAAGACCCAAAATCAAGTACACAGCTTCTATCCACCCGATCTTTGTTTAGTCGTGTCACTACACGGATGACGCACTGACAGTAGACAGACCAAGTGCTTTTCACGCACGAAATCGACTCGCGAAACTCCTTCGGTGTCCCAGATTGTGGATCCTTCTCCACCCTTTCAAACGGGGATGATCTTGAAGTAGGCGTCATGCCTCGGTATGATTTACCTGGGCTGCCGGTGAGGAAGTACGAGGAGGTATGGAGGGAATTATCGTTTCGCAGCAGTTCCGGGGCCCGGTCGAGAGGGTTGTCGTTTGTTCTTGAAGCTGGCACAGAGGGTTTGAAACTGCGTGAAGGCGAGGAAAAGGAAGTTGTACGGACTTTTGTCGCTGCCATCTCGGGAACATATGTTGTTCTCCGACAAAGTCAGGTTTTGGTTCGACCTGCTGGTGAAGCAAAGATTGTACCCAAGAGTGGTGGGGAGGTCAGTGCGAGGAGGGAAGAATTCAGTGGGCAAGATGGGCTCCAGGTGAAATATGCGGTTGGACACGAGGCTGCGAATCTACCTTCACGTCTCGATTTCTGTTCTCTGGAGCATGGGTCTCCCCATTCTGGAGAGAAATTGGTGGTGCGTGGGGAGGAGTACGTTATTCGGTCGTTTGAGGACTCGGGCGAGGATTCGAATCCGCATCGAGCTGTCCACCAAGAACAGAACTGACGTATCAGATTCTTGATGTTGAAGTTGACAGGAGCGTAGATACTGTTGACTGACGGGAAGGCGCTGATTGTCCCTGAAGGCTCTCTGACTCACTCTAATTTGTCTTCTATACGAAACGCGAGTCCAAATTTGACTTTTGACGTCCAAGCCTGGATTTTTCCGAGCACAGCAATTGCAAACTGAGAGAGCTTCGAACTAAAAACTAAGGCAGGCAAAGTATCCGCCGAGCAGCTTTGGTATGGTGTTCCATATCTTTCCATATCCTTCCTTCTCAAACGCGGACTTTATGTCGAATACTTTCGTTTACACATCGTCCACCTCCCTTCTCAAGCTTTTCTACATTAGTTATAACGGAATTCTCGAGCCCTTTGCGGACGCGGGAAGCGGCACAATACTGGGCTGTTTCAAGGCAACTTTGTGAGGCAGGTTGCTGCATGCAGGGCAAGATGCATCGGCGAGTACCTTCAAACGCCAGTTGTCTGTCCAGCGATCAGCCTCTTGAGCTATACCAGGATCAACATTGCTGAACTGCCCTGCGCTTGCGTTCTGTGATCGAACATCCTTGGAGCCCCAGTGAAGCCGTCCTGTTTAGGGCAGACTTTGGGCTGCGATTAATCCGACTCGGTCCTTTTTTACATTCATTTCCGATTGATCATCTTCCAGGATACGTTCCAGTTACACAAATATGCAACCTTCAGGAACTTTAGAGTGAGTGGGTCTTCCTATTGACGATTGGCAGGCACTTTCTCAATTGAACCTGCTGCCTGCTATCGCCCGAACTGCAGGTGCTTGATGCACACTAGCCCTTGGCTCTCAAATGATGAATCAACCGGAACTGAGAGGCTCCATTAGGGCATTTGTGTTTTGCAGCCAGTCAGCGTAGGATAAAGCAACATCTTGGAACTCCGTACTACGGGACGCACGAACACTCATTGGAACCTACACAGAACCAATCAAGAAAGCCAAAGTTTTCTGGTTGTTAGCGTGCAACGGAATCAACTGGAAGGTCCCGAGGTCCACGATGTCGCTTGCGGACTGAGCGACACTGGCCCGTTTGATTCTGACACGGTACTCACTTCGTCTCCTCACTTCGTTGACAAGGGTCCTTCCACTACAGAACAGCCTCGTCCCTCGATATATCACTTATCGCTTGAGGTATGGCTTACGCGAGCTTCGCCAAAGGATATGCCCAATGTTACACTAAATCTGCCGTACCCTCCTTGTTGCTGAGAGAGGTACTGGGCTCACCCAAACCTGCGTTGAGGAATTATTGCCTTGCAGCTCTTCCGTTTGGCACTTGGAAGGAACCTCAAATTTGGACGTGTCATTACTCAGACTGCTTTCTTCCCCTCTGACAAAGAAATATTCTGTTTCAACTGAAGGCAAGAGAAAGAGTAGTAGCTCTTCCGGGCTCTTCGCGATCTCCCTGATTATAAAAGCGCCGCTATCGCTCAGTCAGAGCATGAGGAATTCACAACAAACTTATATTTTTAATTAACTTCAGTTTCCTTTCTTCTTTACTTGTTCATACTTTTTTTTTT
>MU628655.1:0-39576 GCA_025688805.1 Aspergillus egyptiacus
TTTTTTCTTTTGTCACCATGGTAGTAATAGAGGTGAATTAATGGGCTTCTTTAAATACAGACGGGCGTTTTGATTTGGTGCACTATTCGGCGAGTATACCTTCATTCAGGGCTGGGTGAGAGTAATTCAGTAAGGAGAAGCTTTGCTTTTCGCGGCCTACTAAAGTATAAGGTACTCTAAACACGTTGCAAGTAAATATCTCTTAAATAGAGAAAAGGTAACAAAAGGAAAATGAAGGGGAAAAAGACCATATCCACGAAAATAAACCAGAAGAGGACAGGATTAGATTTCGATTAGAAAAACAAAAGGACGATTATTTCGAGAAAAGCTTGGAATTACCATCGACCCAACCCAAGAACTACCTACTTACAAGCTCTATGCTATAAAAGACGATACAATTGCGAAACCCAAGAATCACCATCAACATCAACTAAGAATAGCCTCGATCCTTTGCTTCAACTCAAGCGCGACCTGACTTTGCTCTTCGGAAATCCCGCCATTCTGAAGAAGGCCAAGCATATCCGACACTCGCTCGGCAATGAGATCGCTTCCGAAGACGATGCCGCCTAGTCGAACAGTGTCATGGAACCAGTGCTCGATGGTGTAGAGCAAGTCGCGGGCGATGTATCTCCGGTTCGCGCCATGGAAGGGCGCTTCGTCGGTGTAGTACATTGATTCGAGGACGGAGTAGATGGTTTCGTGTGCGACGCCGAGGTCGAAGAAGGTGTCAACAACCCAGGTCGGAGGTCCGACATTACGCTGGTGTTCGAGAGAGTAGCGCTCAAGCATGGGGAGGAGGACAGGGATGGGGAAGACGATTTCGGACATGCGGAGGCGGGCGCCGAGGCTGCGGACTTTGTCGATGACGGCTTCGTAGGGCTGGGGGGAGCCGCGGGTGAGAGTTTCATCGTGCAGATCTTGCAGGAGGTGTTGCCAGGTGGAGCGGATGTCGGCGGGGTTGCGGTAATCGGCAATGTAGAAGATTTGCAGGCAGATGTCGTAGTAGCTCGCGCTGTCTGCGTATTGGTTGAACATCTGAGTTTATTAATATTAGCATGCGTTCGTTGGGTATAGCGTGGGGGTGGCGATGGGATGAGGGGGAAGCTGGGGGCATACATAGGAAACCTCCAGGATGGACCCGTCCACCTCCTCGAGGACCTTGGCTCTTGCTTCCGACTCGAGTCTTGGGTCGTCCTTCAGCCGTTGTAGAAGGTCATCTTGAATATTCGCAACGTCGATGAGGTTCGAAATTTCCTGTAACAGTCGTTGCCGGGCTTGCCGTCCCACATCTGGCGTGAAGGTTGAAGCGTTCGCCCGCGCTTGACCAAGATACTCGAGTCTTCGACTAAGAGGGAGGGCAAAGGAACTTTCTGCAAGGTCTAATTGGACCCTGGCGGCCTCGAAGAATCGCTCGTTTTGGGTATAGTATTTCCATAGGAGGTCTGCATGCGACAGGTCATCGTTCGCCTTGCGCTTAAGATAGACTACCACGAAGGGCGAATCAGACCTGAGCAATCGATCACTCCATCCCTGCTCAAGGTACCAGTCGTATAAGCTTGTCAAGAACACTTCGTCTGTAGAATCTGAAATGATGCCGTAAGCCTCGTTCTTGCGTTTTGCGACCATTGTCAGTTGTCCGTCAACGACGCCAGGGTCCTGAGCAGCAAGATTATCAACGGCAACGATGACCTTGGATATCAGGTCGTAGCATTGTTT
Organism: Aspergillus egyptiacus; assembly: GCA_025688805.1. Lineage (NCBI taxonomy): Eukaryota > Fungi > Ascomycota > Eurotiomycetes > Eurotiales > Aspergillaceae > Aspergillus > Aspergillus egyptiacus. The sequence continues at coordinate 1,717 of MU628655.1, forward strand.
CCGGAATAAGTAGTACTCTTTTCTAGGATCCTAGACAACACCCTCATCAGAACTTGCAATGGTCTAGGAGAAACCAAATATCTTACCGGTTGTGGCTGACCGTCCATCATCCATGACAATGCCATGTTAGCCTTGTCTGAGCGACCAGCGACATTTAGAGCGAGCTGAATGGCACCTGCAAAGAATTGATTGAATATGTAGTTCTCCACAGCCGATACTAGATAGTCCATGGGCAGACTCTCTGACACTTGCTGGAACAGGTGCAAACTCTCGTTTAGCAGATTGCGACCGAGCTCCGAGTTGAAACCGGCTTCTGTGGCCCTCTTGAGGAGCTCCTGGGCTTTGAAGATCACCACATCTTCAGCACTGCAGAAGCTACCACATCGCCGCCGCAACGCATCCGCAACTGTCTCGACATTCGCTCCTTTCGCGATGTTCCTGTTCACGATACCTTTTACCAGCTCCTTGGCAATTTCGTGCCCCTTGGTGGTGCTAAATAGCTCCTCGAAAGTGAGCTTTAGGAACCGCTGTTTGGACTCATCCGGCAAAAGGGCAACAATTTCCTCAACCTTTTCGTCAAACAAAACCGAAACAAACGAAATTCCCTCAATCGTGTGAGAGACCAGTTGGACGAGTGAGTGAAGCGCCCGGTGCTCCGCCTGCAATTCGATTTCTTCCTGCTTCGTTGACACGCGTGCAAGAGCTTCTGGCCCGCTTAAACCTTCGATAAGGTTCTGGTTGTCTCCGAAAAACTGTCTTAGAGCAGATAGATCCCTCTGAATGTCCAGCAGTTTAGTGGTTGGAATAGAAGAGGTGATAGTTTGCGCTCCACCAGGGGCGCCGCCAACAATCGCAATCTCCTTTTTCCAGATTGACCGCAATAATCTCGATATGTAAAGAGCAACACCTGCGTGCCGGGGAGACGGGACAACAGTGTCGATAGCAGGAGTAGAATTATCAGCAACTGCGTTTTCGTTGAATGTTGGTCGGCCCCCGTAATCTATAAACACCTTCCTCGCAAATTCGATTACATCAGGATCGGTGATTTTTGTAATGCGTGAATCGGTGGAAACCTCTACCCCCTGGCCACATGCAACAGCCAGCGCAGTTGCAAGAGTTTCGCTTCGTCCGTAGGTACGGATAAAGTTCTTGATCTCGCCCTCCAAACCTTCGTCACCGCCACTGCCCCTATTGCGTACCAAGGCAGCAAATATGTCTACAAGTCGTCTCCTCCTGAACACATGGATACCGGTATTTGTCAAAATCGCAACTTCTGCAGACGGATTTTCGAATTGGACAGCGAGCTCGTTACCAAAACCTGCAGGGTTTGTCGAAGCTGGGGTGGGCGGGAAGCTAAGACCGATATCCTCTACCCTGCTGCCCAGAGATAGCCATATACCGGTTTCTGCCGCTTTGCCCGGGATAACATTTTCCTGTGAACGGGCAACACGCCCGGAGTCCGGAGCCGATATGAACAGCGTATCCGTCTTTTGTGTGGCGTCCTGGCAGGTAAAACAAAAAAAGTATCCCGGCGGATAACGCGCCGAGAGTGAAGTGGGATCAAGAGTGTGTATCGGGACCCTGGACGCCACTGACGTCTGGAAGCGCGCCTGTGTCTGAACTTGAGCGGCAGGGTTGTCGAAAGGAGGCGTTTTCACGTAGTGAGCTTGCATGCTCGTGGGAGCATTGGCGCCACTCGGCGCAGGGGACCAGCTGTAGGAGCTAGTGGCGCTCAGGTAGATACGATATCCAGTCGCAGTTGTGGCCATCAAATGGTATCTCGATGCCTCAGCCGCTGGAATAGGGCTGATTGAGACAATCCGTACTTTCGCATTCAATGCTTCATTAGAGGCGATTATGTGGCCGATGTTGGCGTAGATATCGGAGGCTTGTTTCGTAATGGCGAGACCAACGGAGCCGTCAGCTCTCAGGTGAAATACTCGGATGGTCGACGACGAGGATAACGTGTAAAGAAGCTGCCTGGAGTCATCAATCTCCATTTGCACAACATATTCTAATGCTGATTGCGTGAAGCTCAAAGACGGAGCGAATGCCGCGAGCCGAGAGCTCGTACGATTGATCTTTGAGCACCGACCCTGGAACCATTTCTCTTCCTGCTGATACGTGAGCTCGTAGACGTCATTGTCGGTCGATCCGCCGAAAAATATACGGCCAGTCGTATCCGACGCAGCTATGATGTTGATATCCAAACCACGGATAGATGTCGACATTCCCGTTTGATATAGGGTTACCTGATGAGCGCCAGTCGGCGTAGTTTCGCACTTCATTCCCAGCAATATAATCTCCGCAGTTGTTGAAATGACCAGCAAATGAGTGATGGAGGGCAGAAACACCCCAGGCCGTGGTTTGGCCAGTTTGACCGCGTTGATGCTGTTCGGTTGGTCTTCAAAACCCACTAGTTGAGGATTGGTGTGCGTATAATCCCAGAGGTACAGCGCGTTATCAATGGCGACCCACGCATGATTCAATTCCGCCAACAGCCCCATGGTCGTGGACACCTGCGCAAGGTTATACTGGTCGAAAATCTGGTCGGGTATATTATACATCTTGACTTTCTGAAAGGGAGCCCATGTTGAAGAAACGGGAATGTCATAGTCGGATGAAAATCCCTCTGCACGCGGCGTGTCAATTTGAGCTACCCAGACATGCCGTCAAACAAACTTACGAGACAAGTAACTATCAAGCTCGGGATACCGAGCTTCCTGTGCCAATGTATCATTGACCGTCCGCGCCGCGCGCTCTTCCGTGTTCAGATTCTGTGGTGTTGGCTTCAAGATAGACGGCGGTAATCTGGGCAGCGTACCCGGTGAAGCCGAGATGCTAGGCTGTGCGGTCGGCTGGGGCGTGACGGGCCGCGGAGGATTCAGGGCATTGCTAGGGGCTGGTGTCTGAAAGAAGGCGCCAGGAAGTGGCTTCTGAGGCGTCACCGGTGGGAGATTAGGGTAGGACATGGTGCAGCGTCGAGGGCTGTATGGAGCGTGAGCTGATGCGCTCCCCGGCGTGGGACACCTCGTTCAGCGCAAGGGTCGGGGAGGGAAAACAGCTTCGAGATGGTAGCGGCCGGGGGAATGCGAGGTAGGTGGGAAAGAAATGAAAAGAAACATTAATCAATGAGGCGTTGTGTTCCCCAGCCAGAGTGTTGACCTTGACGCCGAAGAAGAACTAGCTTTTATAAAGAAAACAATGATCAAGTGATCCTAAGCAGGGAAGAAACAAATTTGTGCACGGACCAGACGAGGTCAATTGAGCTCTCCGCCTTTTGCCCGTCCTCCGCTTCTAAACTAATTCTGCCTTTGACAAAGAGATCGAGATTGGGTTACCTTTTATATCACCCTTTTTCCGGGCTGTGTCAGACTACCGGTGTAATTTTTCTATTGCCTTTTTCAGGGAGCAGAATGTTTCGAGCTTTGCGACAGACAACCCGCCTGGGTCTTCAACTAAGATGGAATTCTACTGCTAGTGCGCCTACGCCGCCATTGATGGCCAAACTCAGAGCCGATTTGAAGACTGCGATGAGGGCGAAGGATACTGATAGGTATGGACTGTTCCAGTCGCGAAAGCTGCCTTAGCGTCGCGTAGGAATCTCATACTGATCACCGGGCGGCCAGACTGAACGTGGTTCGAGCTCTGATTTCCGAAACAAACAATTCGCTCAAGACCTCCTCTCCCATCCAGACCGACTTACAGCTCCTGGCTCTGATTAAGAAACGCACTGCTGCCTGCAAGGACGCGGCCGAGCAGTATGTGGATGCCAACCGACCCGATCTCAAGGAGAAAGAGGATAAGGCTATCGCTATCCTGGAAGAATATGGAAGCCAAGTGGAGACAATGGGTGCAGACGAGATCAGACAGATTGTGTCGGAGGAGGTCCTAAAGTTGAAGGATACTGGGAAGAAGCTCGACGTGGGTACGATTCTCAAGTCCCTATTTGCGTCTGGGGGAGCCTTCGACGGCAAACCCGCGGAGCGAGCTGAGGTTGCGAAAATCGCCAAAGAGCTTGTTTCAGCAGCTTGATTGCTCCTAACCTCTAAACTGGACGAACTGTATTTTAAGATTGTACATTATACGATTTAATGCAACAACACTCCAATACTTGGTCCAGGTTATTATGCGCGGAATCAGTTCCATCCTGAAGAGTTTCGCAGTTCCTTATATTACCTTGGAACTACGGACGCCTGCCGACCGGCGCACAAGCAGCGAGACAATAAGTATTGGGAAAGAAATCAGGAAAACACCGTGGTCGATTAGGAGAAGAACAAGGCAATCCCACCCATAGCACTCATGGCTATACCGACCCATAACCAGCGATCCGGATCAACAAGATGATCTTTGTTGAAGGACTCTCTCACACCAGGCGATACATCCGCATCTCGTTCGGCATGGCGCTTCGCTCTCGTAGGCTCGAGAGGGTTCAACGTCATGGTGGGCAGCATCTCCGGCGGTTGATAGGCAAGATACATTGGATGCATGGGCGACCCATCAAACGCGTGGAGATCCAGGCGCAAACTGTCATAGTACGGGTCCACAGTCACGGTGAATGACTGTCCTCGTTAGTAGGGGTGAGGCCTCGGATATGGAGATGCATACATTGTACTTCTCTGTCTGGTTGTACCTCGTGTAATTTCCCGTCGAAGACGAGCACGGGTCTGATAGTAGCTGGCGGCCATCCACTGCGAACGGGGTCAAATGTAGAGAGCCGTCACTTTCTACTGTGTATGTACCGTGCTGCCATTGCATGATGCCCTTGGGACATGATGGATCCTGGGCTGCTCATCGACAGACGTCAGCATTAGTCGTTCAACAGCTCCATGTAGTGCACTGACGGTTGGCAATAGCTCGATACAATGCTTCTTCGTAGTGTCCGTCTGCGGTAAACGAAAACGAGATGCCGGTAAGCTTTGGCTCTATGAATTCGTCATTAACAGGGTCGTAGAATCCCTAAGAGGATTGCATCAGCATCATTTCAAAAGCAGGACCCGGAAACATACCGGACCCGTCACAACTTCGCGAGACTTGGTGCTCCATGTCCCTACTAAATCGGCAGCATTGCCAGCACTAACAGTGGCCGCCAAAAGGCTAGCAACGAAGTATAACAGAATCATTGCTCGGTGAAGCTGCTGGAGAGTAAGCTAACAGACGGCTGAGCAAACAATGGCTGGGAGAAGAAAAATCCCTCCCTCAAGCCCCTTTGGAAGGGATTTATGACAGCCAGGGCTGTCGATCCAGCCATGCTTCATCGAACCTCGACCAAAACAACGATGAACCTTGAATGCAATCCACTCAGTTGCCAAGCCTCCACCAGATCGAGCACTAATGATGATCCAAAATCATAGTTACTCTACACCAGCATTCGAGGTTTATTCTTCCTCTTGAAATTTGTTCGTTATTTCCTATTTTGTCCGCCTTCTTACCGTGACTGTTCCTTTCATGGATATGATGTCTGGAATCCAGGCCGCGAAAAAGGATCTCCGCAAAAGAATGCGGGATGTTTTGCAGAGAGTTCCCGCTGACTCTATCGTCACTCAATGTCAGGCACACGGTCCCCATCTATGATCGCAGTGCTAATCGTCCATAGCTAGAACCGTCGCAAATAGATTGTTCGCTCTGCCTGAATATCAAAAAGCCAAGCGGATAGGCGTTTATCTGTCCATGCCGACAGGTGAGCTGTCGACAACGGCAATAGTCCAAGATGCCTTAAAAAACCACAAGGAAGTCTTTGTGCCTTACATCCACAGCGTTGAGACTACAACTACACAGCAAAAGACATCCGTCATGGATATGCTTGCTTTGGATTCGATGGAGGAGTTCATGTCCTTAAAACGTGACAGATGGGGTATTCCATCGCTTACAGAAGCACAGGCGCTAAGCAAGAAGAACTGCTTTGGCGGTACCGGTCTTTCTGCGATAGGGCCCAAGGCGACTAGGACTAGGCCATCTGGGCTAGACTTGATTGTCATGCCGGGAATGGCCTTTGATACCGGTTTTCGAAGACTCGGTCATGGAAAGGGGTACTATGACAGCTTCCTGACGAGGTATTTGAGATGGGACGCCGAAAACGAGTTGGCCACGAGAGATATGCCTTTACTCGGTGAGACGCAATCTTATTCTAGATGCATGAGAGCGATAAATTTCCTGACTAGTCCACAGTCGCTCTCTCTCTCAAAGAGCAAACGCTTTCGACGCCCGAAGAAATCCCCGTTACGAATCATGATTGGCCTGTAGATATCCTGATCGTTGGTGATGATCGGTGTCTCGTGCGCCAAAAGTGATTCGGGAAAAAAAAAGAAGAAAACCCCCAAACAGTCCCTTCACATGTCCGGAGATTCGACTATCCCACCGATGTGTACGATCATCTTCCAGAGGCAAAGCGTATATTTTGTTATTAAGGACTCCGTAATCCGGAAATGCTGAAAAGATTTATGAACCTTAAGTAACGACGTATCTGATAGGAAAGGAGAACCGCAATCACTGGACAGCTTGAATAAGGGAGACATTATCACCCTTCAGCAATATTTGACCTGTAATCAAGGCATAGGTCAGCATCATGCTCCTCCAAACGATTGGTTTTCGAGTTGTCCTACCCAGCGGCCTCCTTTTCTCTTCCTCGCTTTTTGTCGCCATCTTGACCTCCACCGCGTCGTCAACGACCAGGTTCATAAACTCGTCGAACCCCTAGTTAACGGTCAGCGATGTGTCTACATAAGCCTTAAGCTCCCTTACTCTGATCTTTCCCTCGATACGAAATGCGAGCTGCTCGTAGAGCCAGATAGAGACTGTTGAACGCTGCTGGAGGAGTTTGAAGATAAAGTGAATGGGCGCAAGCAGTGTCTTGCGAGCGGCGCCGCCTCCTCTGCCAGTCATGATGATGCGAGGGGAAATTATATATCAAAGATAAATCCAGGAGATCAGATACAGCAGCTCGATAAGAGAATTAGTCAAGAGTAGGCGCTGTCGATGGCGCAAGTGGTGGAAGCTGAGCAAGGGAAAAGATGATCTGAAGCTTCCTCGGGGCGGTCCTCACAAGCCAACGGGCAATCGATTGTTGCGGCTCACCAACTTTTCCTTGGGGGCGGATCGTCACCACCATCCCACCTTCACTCCTTTATTGACACCTGCTACTTACAGTCTACACACCTTTTAGCTTTCCTTTCAGTATAGATAACTGATCATATCTCCTCGTCTTTGTGTCTTCAATGATTCATGACTGAAACCTATAGGTGTTGAGCCGTCCGGCCTAGTTGACCCCTCATTTTCCACTTTAGAGTCCACTACCAAAACAACTTTCGAGTCGACGATGGCCACCAAAGAAGGCACCGCAGGACAGGCCTTTGGCCCTGTCCTGGCAGCGGTCGCTACTATGCAAGGAAATGTCCCGCGCAGCGAGAAAGCTCACGCCCACGAATTCCTTGAGAAATTCCAGAAATCTGTCCGTTCGCCCCTAGCCCCTCATGTGTCCCCACGATGAGCCATGACTCCTTTAAAACGAATTCATACTGACAAAATGGGCTTATTCTCTAGGTCGAGGCATGGTCTATCACTCATGAGATGCTACAGTCGGCCGATGTTCCCGTGGAAGCCAAGTTGTTCGCCGCGACGACGTTGAAGGGAAAGGTGAAGCAAGGGCCTGCTCTCGTGGTTTTTGGAATAGCATACTGACCGTTACAGATTATGTTTGATCTCGATCAATTGCCCGCAGACTCAGTGGTTGCTCTGAGGGACTCGGTGCTAAACTTGCTGGTAACGTTCGCTTCAGGGCCGCGGCCCATCCAAACACAGTTGTGCGTGTGTCTCGCCAGTCTTGCGATTCAAATGATTGAATGGAAGGATGTCCTGGTCACTGTCGGATCCTCCCTGGGAAGCAGCGCCGGCGATTGCGTGTTGGAGTTTCTCAGAATTCTCCCAGAAGAAGTGACAGAAGGTCGCAAAATCAATCTAAGTGTATGTCCGGCAAACTCAGCATCCCATGCTTACACCATCGATCGGCGACGACTCTTGCGCGGCCGTAGTTCAGGATCTAATACATTCGCCTTAGGAAGATGATCTCACAATGAGGACAAAAGAGCTGCTGGAAGATAATGCAGAGCAAGTCATGCATCTCTTGATCCAATACGCTCAGTCATCCCGTACGCTCCTTTCCCGTTACCTTCATCTTCACCGCATACTAATCATATGTGTTTATTCAGCTACCGCATCGACAAATCCTCGCCTTCTCGATTGTATAACCTCGTGGATGCGCGAGATTCCAGCTTCGAGGATTGTTGAGTCACCCTTGATGGACGTTATCGTGAAGGCTCTAGATGACGATGCTTCCTTTGATGCTGCCGTAGACAGCATGTGCACCTTATACAGAGATACCAGAGAAGTGGATGATTCATTGCAGATTATTCAAGCCCTGTATCCTCGTGTGATGTCTCTCCGTCATAAGATAGCTGAGACTGCGGAAGCGGAAGATACGGACGCATTCAGGGGAATCACGAGGATATTTGCCGAGGCCGGTGAAGCATGGGTGGTCCTTATGGCACGTCTGCCGTCAGAGTTCCGAGACCTTGTGGAAGCGGTTTTGGAATGCTGTGCGCGGGATTGGGAGCGTGACGTCGTCTCGATTACTTTCGGCTTCTGGTACGAATTGAAGCAGTATGTCACATTGGAACGGTATGCGGAGTCGCGCGTCGTTTACAGTGACGTTTTTTCGAAATTGGTTGATATCATGATAAAACATCTTCAGTATCCTCAGCCAGAAGACGGAGAATCTGATCTTTTTGGGGGCGACCGAGAGCAGGAGGAGAAATTCCGACATTTCCGACACTCAATGGGCGACGTTCTCAAAGACTGTTGCGCTGTCATAGGTGTTACGGAATGTTTGACAAAGGCGTATCAGGTCATCCAGCGTTGGGTTTCGCAATATGCTTCTCAATCGACCGATGACCATGTCCCCCATTGGCAGGAGCTTGAGGCGCCACTTTTCAGCTTGCGTGCGATGGGTCGTATGGTTGACCCAGAAGAGAGTGCGGTATTGCCGCAAGTGATTCCCTTGATCGTTCAGATCCCCAACCAGGAGAAAGTCCGGTTCCAAGCGATCATGGCGCTTGCGAGGTACACAGAATGGACAGCACAGCATCCCGAGACTCTTGAAGCGCAGCTGAACTATGTCATCTCGGGCTTCCAGCACAGCTCCGTCGAAGTGGTCCAGGCTTCTGCGCTAGCTTTTAAATTCCTAGGAACAGACTGTCAGAAGCTCCTTGGAGGCCATATCGCACAGCTCCATTCATTCTATGAATCTGTTATCGATAAGCTGAAACCCAGCAGCCAAGAGGAAGTGACTGAAGGTGTAGCGGCTGTGGTTGCCGTGCAGCCGCTGGAGAAGATCTACGAGACCATGAAGATGTTCTGCGATCCTATCATGGGCCGAATCATGAACCTGGCGAACAATGCGAAGGATGAGCAGGGTCAACGAGCTGTTGCTGGTAGGTATTTGCTACCAGTCTTATAAGTACATACTAACTCGCATATAGATCATATTCAACTGATCACAATATTCGTCCTGGTGGTGAACCCGTATGTTGCCCAAGACCAGGAGAACCCGGCCGTGAAATACTGTGGCGAGATTCTGCCTATCATGACAACGCTCGTCATGAACTTCACATCGTCGACACCTATCCTTGAGCGGGTGTGCCGTTGTTGGAGAAATATGATCATCAGCTACAGGACGGCAATGACACCGTTGCTTCCTACCCTTGCCCAGAGCCTCGCAAATGGCTTTGAAGTGTCTCGCGAAGGTTGTTTCTTATGGGCTACAGATGCTGTTGTACGCGAATTCTCGGAGGGGGCCGAATTTGTCGAACCTGCCACCAGCCGTGCCGTGTTCCAGTTCTTCGAGCAGCAGGCCATCGCTTTCTTGCGCATATTGAACGACTTACCGCCGGAGAACCTGCCTGACGGTATGTAGCCCCAGATCAGCTTTTTTTTTATAAACCTGACAAGTGAGCAGTGATTGAGGACTTCTTCCGCCTCTCTTCGGATGCCGTCCGATATTACCCCAAGGAGTGCATCACATCGTCCCTTTCGGTGCCGATCTTCTCGGCGGCACTTAGTGCCCTTACTTTACAACAGATCGACCCTCTCATCGCCACTCTTCATTATTACCACGATCTCTTCAGCTTCGCTTTCGACAAGCCTGCAGTGTCAAGCTTCACGACGAGCGACGGAAAGGTTTACGCTAACCCTCCAGAAATTCGTGAAGCAGTAAAACAGTTGATTGCCTCACAAGGACAAGTTCTTGTTCAGCGCATCCTAACCGGAATGATGTTTACGTTCCCCGGCGAATGCTTCCCAGACGCGTCAGGACTGTTGATGTCACTATTTGAGCTTATGCCAGCAGAAGCTGGGGCCTGGGTGCAGTCGACCCTCCAGATGCTCCCCGCGGGCACAATGAAGACGGGCGAGGCGGAACGGCTGCTGAACGGGATCTCTGACAAGGTTCAGATGGGGGAAACGCGAAAGATTCGAGTTCTCTTTCAAGGTATGGAATCATCCGAGGGGTTTTCCAAAACGCGTGTCGACTGACAGCATGCCATAGACTTTACCAACTCATACCGACGTCGCAATGTGGCTCCGAGAGAAGGTTTAGGCCGATTGGAAGCCACCCGATTCCGCTTCAGCGGATAGATCTATTTTACATATACTGTCTTCACATATATTCAAAATCATTTATTCATTTCATTGGGATGGGAGGGATGCCATGGATGGAACGGGACTAACCTGGGGCATCGAGTGCACCTGCAAAGTTGGAAGCGACCATACCGATCCCCTCCGCACCCGCCCTTGAGTCTTGACCACGTTCAGCTCTTGCGGCGCGAAACAAATCCTATCTACATATTTGCGCGCGTACTGAGACTAACCAGAGAGTGAGTTTTCGCGCGCTACCTGCACACAATATCACTACCCAATCATGTATTTCTTCCAGTGTATCTACCTACAAGTCAGGCGGCGCAATCGAGACGTCTGGGATCGTATGCGCTCTTTTTCTGAGAAACTACAGCGCATGATGATGGCCGTGTGATAGATTACGAAATTTTACCCTTGGACGTCATAAAAATTATTAGTCCCTTTAATTTTTCCCTCAATTCCAGCGCTTCGGCGATGAACTCTTTTGTGGTCGTTTCTAAGACGCACCCATTATCATGGATGAGCCAGCATGTTGGGTCAAGGAAGGCAAAATAATCTACAGTCAATTGTCTGCCACGAGGAGCCTGGGCTGAGACCTCCATCGGTTTGAGGCGTTTATGGCGGAAAGGCGATAATATCAATAACAGGCTGCAGCCAATATATATCTACGCTAATCAGCAAGCCTGCATAGTCCTCACTACGTCGTACGTAATTGCGCAGACGCCAGAAGCCCGCGGAAGCTTTAGAACAATATGGCCTAAATCAGAGTGTCCACTCTCATGGCGCTCATAGGTTGTATATTATACTTGCTTTTCTGGAATGTTTTAGTTGCCGTTGACTACCTAGGTAGGTAGTAGAATTGTAGCGCCATTCTCGTCGCCCGGCTCTTCGTCCCAATCCTTTCGTCAGGTTGTTTTATTCTATGCTGCTTTTTTGACCCTGCAGCAGCGCGATATGGTCTCATTAGTCAAGATATGTGATGCATTTAATTTATTATCTTACTAGTCTTCACACAAGAGTTGTAGTCATGATTTCTGGATGTCGCCCAATGATCCATGTTAGCGACGGCTCGGGGCGATCGCATCCTTGGCATGGGTTCGAATTATTAAACGGAGTGACAAGACTCGGGACCCTGGCTTGAATGATGATCAAAAGGGCAGGAGGCCAAGTGAGCTGGAGCCCAGCTGGAGCCCGGGATCGTTCAGTACCACTCAAGTCGTGGTTTCACTTTCAGATGGAACTTGATAGTACCTACAACTGTACCCTAATCCTACACGAGCTGGAGATGGACGCAGCGGGGAGTCAATATTACTCGACTAGTTAGGCGGCGAGATGTGTTTGACACCCATGGAAGTGGAAGAGGCTGGATTGAGTTCCCGGCTATCATACGGAGTAGATTCGGCTGGCTCATCTTATCATTTGTTCCTGAGCGATGCATCATGCGACTGTGGCCCTGCCTAGCAATCGGTTCTCCACGGTCTCGGGTCGCAAACTGGGGAACCCGCGGAGAGCGCCAACTCCCCGTTCCGGGCGTCAGGTGGCGTTCAACATTTGAGATTATCCGATGTCTGTTTGTTTGCATCTGTCACTTCGGTAGGTTCTCTTTTGCGCTCGTGTTTGGCGCCCTGGGCTAAAAGGCAAGAGGCCAGGATATTCGTTTGCTGAGTTGAGACCTGAAGAAAATGCCTCAGAAAGTGGACACTGTTTCGCATCTTTAGCCTCCCGCTGACAGTGGGACGGACGTACAGAACGGGACCCAGAATCAGGTCCCGACCCCATCAGGACATCGGTCATCCCGTCATGGCCATACCGTCAAGTTCATCGTATTCGTCGGGAGTTTTCGTAACCTGTCAAGGACTCAAGACTCAACTACTCCGCCTGCGAGGACAACAAGATCAATGCAAGGCGTTGAGCGTTCAGAACAAGACTTGTGGAACAGCACCCTCTGCATCCCTCAGTCTGCACGCACGAGATCGGTAGCCCTATTGCTTGGACCCCAGATTTTCTTAGGAAAGACCTGTCTTCTTCTGCGTGACTGGTGCATGGTGGCTGCATCTTCGCTAAAAGCAGGCTCATGATTCGAATCACAGGGTGATCCATTGGACAGTCCCGCATCTCCGCACTCGTGGCCGATGGCATCATGGCATGCCAATTAAGGGTTGAGTAGGTAGGTCGGAACTTGGATCCCTCGATTTGGTTCGCAGCTAACCGAAGTTCCATCTCGTGAGTAATAGAATATTCCGCAGCAGCTTAACCGCCGCTGCCGCAGTGCATATTCGCCCGCACGTTCCGGGGCCCTTTTGCAGGCACCTCGCATTGGTCCGGAGTAATGCTGCTCAACTTGTTCATCTTCCACTGGGCACTGACATGCCGAGCTGCTGCGGTCCATTGGAGATTCGGGATCCCCGAGCAGACTCTGCACTTCTGAGAGTGCACTGAGTAGAGATTGGCAGATAGATGCATTTTTTTTCCTTTTCTCTCGAGGCTTAGCTAGGCGCTACTCTCCAGAAAGGTACCCGAATGAACGACGGGAGTCTACCTAGAAAGTCGCCCGGCCCCACAGCTAAATTTTTCAGGAAGAGTTGCATGAAGAAGATTGAAGTTGGCGATATACATAATAAGGCTGTAGTCGTTCGCCCGGCTCGGTTTTCTCTTAACCTCTGCGGCCGCTTGTTGTCTGCCTGATTATTTCTCCAGGACTCGAGGTCAAACATTCTGGTCCCGGCTCCGCTTCCCCTCATCCATCACGAAACACACGGACCAGAGCCATCCTTCGACTCCTCCACTCATCCCAGATATTATTTCTTGTCTTATATCTCATCTCACCCCCTATCGTCCCCTCCCGCATCGTCTCTGTTCTGCGATAACAATCCCGAGCGCAGAAAATTTGCCCTATCGCATATCGCCGACCATCTTCCCGATCACCGATCTCCCCACGGGGCTTGCCGACCACCGCACACTGTCACCGACACGCAGATTTCCGAGCTCATGGCATTTTCTCGTTGTACTGCCGTAACATCAAACCTTCGATTTTCATCACACCCCCGTCGATTCGAGTGGCTGCGACCCTGATCTGATGACTGTGTTTCCACAAACTCGATTCTCCGCAGCTCACCTAAAGGGCGTTGGCTAAGTCTGGCTGCATCCAAAAACTAGAACGGATAGAACGCAAGAGGCACAGGATAAATCACTACGGGATACAGAGAAGCGACACATTTGATTGCTTCGAGATGGCTTTCGCTGTGACGACTATGTCCTCGCTAAACCACTCAAACCATGGCTCACACAGACGGGAAGCAGATCTGGATCCGGAGAGCCCGGAGATGCATGGTGATAACAACACCCCTGCCCGCAAGCGGAAGAGGACTCGAAAAGTCCAGGCGGACCGTAAATTTAACTGCACCTACGAGGGGTGCGGCAAGAGTTATTCTCGCGCAGAACATCTGTACCGCCATCAGTTGAACCGTACGTATCGTATCTCGTCCCAAAGTCGCTAGCCTGGATACTGACCATTCGCTGCCTAGATGCCCCAAAGCAGATCTATCGATGCGATTTTCCGGACTGCTCCCGCTATTTCGTACGGCAGGACCTTTGTGTTCGGCATCGCGAACGACACACCACCCAAGGCTCGCAGCTACAGAGACGCGATCACTTTGCGCAGGCGGCCACTTTGAAGAATGACGGCTCACAGAAGTCTCAGACTATTCACAATGCGTCGCAAATACCTCAGGGTCATGTCCCTCCAGTACTCTCTCCGCCCGACTCGAAATGCGGGTCGACGGGCCCCGACCAACCCATCAAAACGCCGAGCGTACCTATGTCTTCGTCGCCGACATCCGTCGCACGACCGTTCAACAATTACCAACCCGCTATTCGACAACACGAGTTGGAAGTGACGGATACTTCCCTCACCCAGACACATGGTATACCTGATATCGACTCTCCGAGTGCTTCCTTGAGCGCATTCAATTCCCCGCCATTACAGCGTCCGTTGCATTCCTTGAATGCCCGCCATTCCTTGAATAGCTCACCCACTAGCGAACTGGACCAAGACCCGCGCTCGGCTCCTACAAATCAAAGCGCACCGACGGCCGCAAGACCTCATACTATCGAAAACGCTTACACAATGCCCACGGACCTCAACGGGTCTTTGGCTAACCCACCTGCTTATGCTTCTCAAGGGGGTTTGCAAATCCCCGTCGATGGCTACTCTGGTATCAGCATAGCGCCGGTAACCTCCACGACATCTGCTCCGCTCGATCAGGCTTCCGGCCTAGAGGTCCTCGACTCCATGGCAGGTATGATCGCCCAGGGAACGACGGTAGGGGATATGGGGTTTGACACCCTCGGCTCCTGCGTATATCCTGTTTTTGGGGGTGACAGCAACCGCTCCCCTTTTCATATGGCGGATGACTTCACTGCGTGGCTCTTCAACGAGCCTCCGCCTGGGTCGGCGGCGGCGGCCAATCCATCAGCGGCTGGTGTGGTCCCAGGTTACATAGATGCGCAGCTGCAGAGTCAATTTCTCATGAGTGATCCTGCATACGGGAGTTTTCTCAACAGCGTCATTCCAACCCATCCCATGAGTGTGACGAGTATCCTAGATCCCGGTTCTCCGCGGGCGATCATGTCCGAAGAGAAGCGCCAGGAGCTGCTGGACCTCATGTCTACTCGTTTCAATGAAGCCGCATACTCCGCAGTTGCAAAACGAAAGGATGCTCTAATGGACGGCGACTTGGACGATGACAGCCACGTTCTCAGCCTGTCAAAGATGCAGACATATATCGGGTCGTACTGGTTTCACTTTCATGCTCAGCTGCCGATCCTGCATCGCCCGACTTTTGTAGCGGACAAAGCGCCCAACCTGCTGTTGTTGGCGGTGATGGCCATCGGAGCGGCGACTCTCGACACCATTCATGGCCAGGAGGTCACAGAGGCAGCATCGGAGCTGGCAGACTTCATCATGTGGCATCTGCGATGGGAGATTTTCATGGAGGGAGATTTCCGGCCGCCGGCCAAACTCTGGATCTTCCAGGCACTGTTGCTTTTAGAGGTCTACGAAAAGATGTATAGCACGCGCGCCCTCCACGAGCGTGCCCATATCCATCATGATACGACCCTAACATTGATGCGGCGCGGTAGCTCATTAATCGGTCGCAACTCATTTGATTCCCCTGCGAGCTTGAGGGACGACAGGCAGGCACGGTCGACTTCGGGCTCAACGTCGACGCCGGACTTTGCCGCCGAGGAGTCTTGGACTCATTGGATCAAAACTGAAGCGACGAGACGAGTCGCCTTTGCAGCGTTTGTTCTGGATTCGACCCACGCCACAATGTTTGGGCACTCGGCGAAAATGGTTGCACACGAATTGCGCCTACCACTACCATGCGATGAGGCCTTGTGGTCCGCGACCAGCGCTGCCGAAGTGGCTCGTGTTCAAGCCAGTCTGCATGCCAATGGCGTCCGCCCCGTGATGTTCCTTGATGGCCTGAAGCGGACTCTCAACGGGCAGCGCGTCCGGACCAATGCTTTTGGGAGAACAATCCTCATGGCTGGTCTACTTAGTGTGAGCTGGCACTTGAACCAGCGCGACTTGCAGGTCAGCTCCCTCGGCGTTGCGCATGCCCTGGGGGGTCGCGACAAATGGAGGTCTTCACTACTACGTGCCTTTGACAATTGGCGCCGCGACTTTGACGAGGCGCTGGGTCAGCCAGGAATGAACTCCTTTTCTCATCGGTATCGCGGCCGATATGCGCTAGACGATGACAACGTCTTTGAATCGCGTGATGTCCTGCACGGACTCGCCCACATGGCATCGCATGTCGATGTCGTCGATTGCCAGATCTTCGCTGGCGCGCGTCGGCTAATGGGACGGTCCGTCACTCCACGCGACCACAGCGCAGCTCGCGAGAAGATGGTCGATCGCTGGGCGACCAAGGCCTCAGCTCGTGACGCCACCTTTTACGCCCTTAAATTTCTCTCTGAATGTCTCCTGGACCCACATGGTGACCCAACAGCAGAAACGGAGCTTTACCGTGGACGCGATGATTACCTCCTCAATCGACCCTGGGTAATCTACGTTGCTGCCCTGGTCGTCTGGTGCTACGGATATGCTCTGGATGGCCCGATCGCGGGCGCTCCGGAGCTTGCCACGGTTGCGGAGCAACGACAAGATATGCAAGCATTCTTGCGCCGTGTGGGCGGCGTTCGCGAACCGAGCGACCTTGAAACTATCGAAGGGCGCAATCGCTGCCTGGGGATGCTGGTGATTCTGCGGGATGGGTTCGCCAACGCTCGATGGGAGCTGTTGGCAGAAGCTGCGAACCTGCTGAGTAGTTGCATAGACAAGCTGAGAGGAGTGTCGCAGTGACACGGATCTTTTGCATTAGATACCCTTTGCACGTTTGGAATTCTGGACTTTATTTATGGCTTGGCTTGGAGTATGGCATGGATGGCATACGCATGGTCGCTCATTGTATATAGATTGTGCTACGACTGAATTTATTTGGAACTATAGATAGCATGTATGACCATGATACAGGTTACATTTGCCTTGTTAGCTGTATACACACTCTTGTCCTGGAGGTTTAGGTCTTCAGGTCCTACGGTACGGAGTAATCGAAGCCGGTTTCCTCAGAGAGCGGAGCTCAAGGTTCTGGTTACCACAACAACCAAACCCCTTGACCGATCGCCAATCTCCCCGACTTGAAAACCTCCGCCTCTCCCCTGCATTCCATCAATCAAGCTTAGTTGATCTTGGTCTCCTCAATTCACTTCCTGAAGTTGTGATCAGCCTCTCTCCCTCGCGCAAAACTCATTCCGTCCTGTCTCAGAACAACACTGTCAACCAAACAATCAATCACCATGGTACGTCGCCCCGGTCGTCGAATTTCCCCTCGTTATCCCCTGCAAGGAGGGGGACATGGACATGCAGGTGCACTAGCAAGGGACGTGGGAAACTGGGGAAGGGCACTTGGATTCTCTGAAGGTTGCGCCTGCCCAGTTCCCGACATTGTTTTGGTCCGGCAGGAGCCCTGAGCTTCCATTTCAGTCCGTGGATGGCCCAGTGGCGGTTCAGTCCCGGCCACCCAAACCCAATCCTTCGCTCCAGCACCTCACTGGGCTACCTATCATCCCATCCCTGTCTGACTCCGAGCCTTCTCTTACGCACCTCATTTCTCTATTTTCTGTCGCTTCTTCACCCACCCCTCTGGGACCATCCATCAAAATGTCCAAATCCAAGTCTTCCCCTCACTCACCTGACCATCACGACCAGGCCTCGACAAACTACAAGGAAGCCTTCTCCCTCTTTGACAAGCGCGGCACCGGCCGAGTCGCCCTCGAGTCCCTCGGTGACCTCCTCCGCGCCTGCGGTCAGAATCCCACGCTTGCTGAAATCGCCGATCTGGAGAAGAGCATTGGAGGAGATTGTACGTGCCTATCTAATTCTGACAAGATGACCAAGGGGGTTAGTCGTTAACGTATGGAGCGCGCAGTCGACTTCGAGTCGTTCATCAAGGTTCTCAACCGCCCCGGTGGATTCCGCGAGCCTGGCGAGCCCGAGGAGTATTGTCGCGGATTTCAGGTATTTGATAAGGATATGACGGGTGTCATCGGTGTTGGACAGCTTCGTTACAGTATGTTTTCCCCCCTCCGCCCTGCGATGGGCGTGGTATTGGGGATAGCTTGCGCTGACGGGTGTTAGTCCTTACGAACTTGGGCGAGAAGATGACGGATGAGGAGGTTGATGAGCTGCTTAAGGCGGTTGATACTAGCTCTGGGGAGATCAACTATACCGGTATGTTTCCCTTTTCTGGGGTTAGGGAGCTGTTGCTAATCATTGTGGGTTAGATCTCGTTCGCACCATTCTGGCCAACTAAACGACACGATACCCTTACGCCCTCACGATTCTAGCTATGTTATTGCACAACCGATATAATCTATTCGATAGCTTTGCTGTAACCGCCCAGACATCCTTCAATGCATTGAATGAACGTCCATAGATACTCCATACACCCAATAAGTAACTATACGCGTATAACCGACCTGCTCCAAAACACCCGACAAAAAGCATCCGGATCATTGTTTAAACCAAGTACTCCACTCCCGGTCTAACCGCTTCATCTTCTGTTCATCATCCATAGTCTCTGTTTCCATCAACGCGCCCGGAAGCAAATAAACCGCGCGATCCTCCCGCTCCCCATCCTCCTCACTCCTCATCGCATCCGCCTCACTGGGAAAATGCACCGGATCCAAAAAATACCCCATAATCAGTTTACACCGCCCACACCGCAGGAAAAACCGCTTCTCGAACCCGTCCCGCCGCCGAATGATGGTCGGCTTGCGATCCTTACTGCTGCTCGATAGGAGGATCGTGTAGTGTTTCACAGACGACGGCTCATCATCATCAACGGCGTCCTGAAGCTTCGAAGCCGGCGGGAAGGTGTGGGTTCGCAGCGGGAGGATGAGAGGCGAGTCCCGCGCGGCTTTTAGGCGGCGGGGGAGAGATTCCAGGTCGCGGGTTGTGGCGAGGAGGAGGTTTGCGCAGAAGCGGCAGTGGTGGGTTGTGATTGGGAGGGATCGCGGGGGTGGGATTTGCGTTTGTCCTGATTGCGCTGATTGCGGTTGTGGTGGTGGTGTGGACATGGTTTGGAGGTTGAGGTTGAGTCTGTTTCGGTTTGTTTTCCGATGGGGTTGTTCGAACTTTCGTTACCTAGGCGTTGGAGTTGAGACGGGGAGATTAGGTTGGTTGTTGGATGGGTGAGTGTGGGATTGGAATGGAATGGAATGGAATGGATTTGTTTGGCTCGCTTGAGGGTTCAGAGGAGATAGGTGTTGGATGGAGAGTGATCCAGTGTAAAATGTGTGTGTTGTTGTTTTCCTGGTAGGTGGAGTTATTGTTGTTTCTTGGTTGGTTTGAACTCGGCGTTGGGTGGCTTATCGATAAGATCCGGCCCCCGAGAGCCATCATCATGTTCTGTATCCATCTGCCTAACGATAATGTATAGGCGCTGCGTGGAACAGAGACAGCGTATTATGAATTCGGAGGAGTCTAAGCTGTACTTCTAACCGGCCAGTATTTGTTTTCCTTTTTTTTTTTTTTCCCCCTTTTTTTCCCTTCTTATTATATACATACGCTGTCTATATCTACCCACAGACGGAGGGGCACATACCTTCAGGATGCATGTCCTGACAGTATAGACTCTGAGCTTTACCTAGTAATTGGCACCAGCAAATACTCCAGAGCAAATATGGGCAATAATTATCTAGGACCCGGGCAGGCAACCATCTGGCAACCAACGCCTCCATACAGAATGGGAAAGGGGACCTCGAAGCGTGGCGACTTCACATGCGCCATCTAGCCCAGGCCCGACTAGGCGATGTGATTCCGGGTCCCGCGCAAAGTGAGTCCCTGATGGAAAATTGAAGTCATCGCTGCATGCGTATGAAACAAGTGTACGAGTGCTGATTGGAGCGACTCCAGGCCCTGACGGTGCGGGTCCTGGAGGACGGCAATAGAGCGGAAGTAGATCTGGATATGGCGCTGGATATCCTGAAGTTTAGGTGATGTTTTTGATGAGTGGGAATTAGTTCATGGCCGCCGCTTGCTTGACGGAATTGGAATGGTGAGGACCGATGTGTAGAGGATAATCCGACTGTTCGAACTATGGGCGTCTAGGGTCGCTAGGCTCTGGCTTCACATGGAAACAATAATGCACGCAATCTTAAGGGATGCTGCGACTGAAACTACCTACGGTGGATGCCCATCATGTGATCTGTCATCGGAGAGCTGAGGTGGACATCAGGCGGGAACATCCGACTACGCATCTACGGGATCTCCGCATTGTGAGGTCATCGTCAAGATTATACAATATGGAAGTAGAGTACTAAGATGAGGACATATCTCATTCAAGTCTCGCTTTTAGGTAAAGACAGACGTGCCAGCATGTGTCACCAGAGACGAAAGGACCAGAAAGCTGAAACGCCGAAACTCCAAACTCTAGGAACAATAACGCCAGTGTGCTAAGCTAAACCCTGGAGAGGGGGTGATGCGAATGGAATAAGACAAAAGGAAAGACAATCGGTTTTCGAAAATCATGCCGCATCAGCGGTGGGAATGGGCTCAGGGATTTTGGTGACCTGCTCACCGGCCCGAATGACACGCTGACCCGTGGCATCGCGCACATACTCGACGTTCTCCTTCTGGGCACGCTTCCAGATCTCAACCTCGCAGCCGCCGCGGATGACGCCGACACGCATGGTGGAGAGGAGGTTATGGGCAGCGTTGGAGTGGTAGTAAACACCACCGTTGAACATGGCGGTGGCGTCCTTGCCGATGCCAGACTTGATCATGGCCTTGCCACCGGGGTGGTCTTTAATGAAGTCGGTCACGTCGTGAACAACACCGGCGATGGCAACAAGTCCACGGCCGTTCTTGGCCTGCTCGACATAGTCGTCCCATTCCATGACGGGGAGCTGGTCGAGGGGAGTACCCCAGTCGAGCTTGGCGCGCTTCTGGTCAATCTTCTTCTGGAGCTGTTGAACACGGCCCTTCTCGATCTCATTGGCACGGAACTTCTTCAAGTCATAGGCCAGGCCAAACTGCTTCCACATCCAGATGGTCCACTTGGTGGGATCATACTGGTGCCATTCAATAGCGTTGCGGTAGTCGGAGGGGAACTCGTGGTGGAAGTTGTGGTAGCCCTCACCGAGGGTGACCAGGGCGGTAATGACGTGGTCACGGGGAGAGTTGCGGTCGTCGAAAGGCTGGTCACCGAGCCAGTGGGCCAGAGAGTTGACACAGAAAGTAGCCTGTTGGACAAAGAAGATACGGAGAATACCGGCGTACACAAAGCCGCCCATCCAGTCACCCCAGCCGAGACCAGCAACAAGCATGGGAACCACAAGGCCCATGGCGATGACGACCTTGAGGTAATTGCGGTGCTGCCACACGACGACGGGGTCCTCGTTCAGGTCGGAAATATCGGTACGGCCAATACGCTTGGGGTTCTGCTTCATCACCATCCAACCGAGGTGAGAGTAAAGCAGACCCTTGCGGACGGAGTAGGGATCTTTCTCAGTATCGGTATAACGGTGATGAGCCCGGTGGTCACGAGCCCACCAGCGGATAGAGCCCTCGACAGCGCCACCGCCGACGGCAGCGAGCCAGATACGAAGAGGGAGGGTGGCGGAGTAGGAACAGTGAGCCCAGAGACGATGGTAACCTGTTTGCGAGATCAGCATTTGACACGAGTCTATAGGGCATAGTTTGTGCATACCCGCTGTGATACCGAGGCCAGTGAAGAAGTAGTAGATGACGGCCCAGATGGCAGTCTTGAGCTGCAGTGGCACCCAGAGTGCTTGAATGCACCCGTACACCGGGACGCCGATGATGAGAGTGACGTTCAACCAGTTGACATGCTTGTACCAGTTTTGGCGAGTGATGGCAGTATCAGCGATGTGGACCTTCTTAGGGTCCGGGACGCGGGACCGGGCATCTGCTGTTTGTGCAGACATGATGGATGGTGTTCTGTCTGTGTGCCGGATCAAGAGAAAGGTGATCGGGTGGAGAGAGGCAATGGAAGGGAGAAGAGCAGCGGGAAGTATTTAAATAGAAAGGCAAGAAGGTGGAGGGTCAGTGAAAAAATGTCGACCTTTGCAGGGGTCCACTGGGGGATGATGGTTGGGGACGGAATGATCTAAACGGTTCAGGGCTGCCAATGTGAGTTCAGCGAGCGAAGGAGGGTCGGAAAGTCAGCAGCCAAGATGCCATTGGGAGGCAGGTATCATGAGATATCAGATGATTCCGAGGTAAAGACCGGCATTCTGGCTATCATGAGCTCGATGAGAAGATCTCCGACCAATCCATCCTCTGGAGGAGAACTTGGAGGCTTCTTGTTGGGTTGATGTTCCAAAGGCAAATCCGTGGCCAGCCCAGTCCGGGAATGGTAAAGTGCGGCTAGGCCTACCAATGAGAGCAGGCAATTTAACTGTTGAATCCCCAACGTTTTTCGCCCTGGCAGATGTGGCTCGTTGATTAGGAGCTGTGGCGGTGCCGTGACAAGTGCGGGTTCTTTTCTCCGCACGAACCTCATGGGCCGGAATAAGGACGGATCATCTCGGAGCCACCTTACCTTATGGAGTACTTTGGACTCTGATCCATTACATCGTCATGATACAATAATAATATTGTACCCGTCGGCAAGCACCTAATGACCGCTTAGGAATGCGAAAGCTTTTTCAATTCTATTGTCTGTAGCAGATAACTTGTAATTGGAAAGCAATCACTGGAACTAGATCCCGACCAGTCGGACTAACCCTACGCAGCACAGGGCTTAAGCCAACGCATATTAATGATTACATAGGCATGCTACGCCGGTGGCAACTGTGCTTCTACCGAGGCATCATGGATAGCACAGGGCTGTAGGCAACCTTGAATAAAAGAACTCTCTCTTGTAGCCTCAGGCATCAAGGCTGTGCTCTACGGAGTACTACCTATGTATGTAGTAGATAGAGACAGACTACTATGTGTTTTTGCGGGGGTTTCAGCAATAATAATACCTTACAAAATTAGAATAAAATAATAATAATAACCTACCGTCTTGACAAAAGCTGTTGACAAATACCAACACCTCATTTGGCTCACCTTGACTCTTGATTGCATTCTAATGGGTCCCTGGCATCTAGAAGGGCGGGGGATCGTTAAGAGTTTCCAAGGCTGGATGGAGAAAACAGCAGGAAAGCGGGCGCAATGACCTCCCGTCGCCACCCTAGATGCAGTATGCAGCTATGCAACAACTATCCATATGCAGAGAAACAAGCACCTGGCTAAGGCGTGGCAGCTTCCGACCGTTTGCTTGGACTTCGGCGCCGCCCGCCTTGTCCCTGATAAGGTTTCTTGGAGATTAGCTCGCTTTAATCTAATTATGGGTCGATGGATTGGATAATGGTTGCCATTATTCGATTCCTTCACTCACATAAGCCCTCCTCTTAGTCCTCTATCATGGGTCTGAGTCATGTCGGCTCTAGGAACTCACCTATATAGAGAGCTGCGAGGTCAACTTAACAAAACTGGTACTACCCCGCAGTTCGACCAGAGAAACTTTCTACCTGTATACAAACTGAGCGAGGCCCGTGTCAGCTCACTACCAGATTGCTCACGGACGTTGCCATGATCTTGCATTTTCCACTTAACTATCAAGATGGACGGCCCCGATCAAATAGGCCCAGACCGCAGCCCCAAACGGACATTCGGTGATCGCGTGCGACGAGCTGTCCGTACCTTCACTACGAGAGACGGCCTGATTGGCGATTATGACTATGCCTTTCTTTTCACCCCAAGAATTCCCTTTATGAAGCAGCAGAGGAGGGCCGCTCCGTTCTTCGGCCTCGAAGATAAAATCCCCGTCGTCCTCGCTTTGCTTTTGGGTCTGCAACATGCGCTTGCGATGTTGGCTGGAGGTATTATCTTTACCTACTTGGTAGTAGGGTCGCCCTGATTCTGTACAGAGTACTCACTTGTCTACCTTAGTGATCACTCCTCCTATCTTGCTAGGCGGATCGGCTGGTGCTAACTTCGGCCCCGAGGACTACCAGTACCTAGTCTCAACTTCCCTGATTGTCTCCGGTCTTCTCTCCGCCATCCAGATGTTCCGCTTCCATGTATACAAGACCCGCTATTACATCGGTACGGGGCTGATTTCTGTGGTGGGGACTTCCTTTGCTACGATAACAGTGGCCACGGGGACGTTCGAGCAGATGTACTCAACCGGGTATTGCCCAGTCAACGACTCTGGGGTCAGGTTGCCCTGTCCTAAAGGATATGGGGCGCTCCTAGCGACGTCTTGTCTTTGTTCACTGCTCGAGATAGGGCTGTCCTTCATGAGCAGCAGGCTGCTCAAGGCGCTCTTCCCTCCCCTTGTAACCGGTCCAACCGTCTTCCTGATTGGGGCAAGCCTCATCACCAACGGAATGAAGGACTGGGCCGGTGGCTCCGGCACATGCGGGAACAACCCGGGTGACGGATCTCTCTGCCCTAGCGCAGACGCTCCCCACGCCCTGCCCTGGGGTAGCGCCGAGTTCATTGGCCTTGGCTTCCTCGTCTTCGTGACCATCATCCTCTGCGAGCGCTTCGGCTCTCCGATCATGAAATCCTGCGCTGTCATCGTCGGCCTACTAGTCGGTTGCATCATCGCCGCCGCCTGTGGCTACTTTGACCGGTCCGGCATCGACGCTGCACCTGTCGCCTCCTTCATATGGGTCAAGACATTCCCATTGAACATCTATCCACCGCTCATCCTTCCACTCCTTGCCGTTTATATGGTCATCATGATGGAATCTATAGGAGAAATCACCGCCACCTGCGATGTCTCCCGCCTCCAAGTTGAAGGCGCCATCTTCGACTCCCGTATCCAGGGCGGCGTCCTGGGAAATGGCATTACCTGCCTCCTCGCCGGCCTCTGCACCATAACACCGATGTCCGTTTTCGCGCAAAACAACGGTGTTATCGCACTAACCCGCTGTGCAAACCGCAAAGCAGGCTACTGCTGCTGCTTTTTCCTCGTGATTATGGGTATATTCGCCAAATTCGCCGCCGCGCTTGTCGCCATCCCTTCTTCCGTTCTCGGCGGGATGACAACCTTCCTCTTCTCCTCTGTCGCCATATCTGGTGTCCGGATCATGTGCAGCGTCGATTGGACCCGGAGGAATCGGTTTATCCTCACTGCTTCCTTTGCTATTGGGATGGCGGCGACACTTGTGCCAGATTGGTTTGCGTATGTGTTTACCTATGAGGGCGACAATCATGCGTTGCAGGGTCTCCTTCAGGCCGTGGAGTTGGTCATGGCGAATGGGTTTGCAGTTACCGGGTTCTTGGGGTTGCTTCTAAATCTCATTCTGCCAGAGAATGCGGAGGATGACGATGCTCCTATTGTAGTATCGGATACGGAAGATAATGAGCCACGTATGCTGGAGAATTTGTCACAGGGGTCGAATGTGAAGGTCTGATTGAAAATAATGCATATGTCTCTGCTCGTTGGAGCCTCTGAATACAGCCGCTTGGACATTAATTGGATCTGCTGTACCACATTAGATACGATATATTCATGGTTAACAATACGCACCATAGCCCTAGCATCCGGTGTTGAGGTTATCGTTATACTCCTTCCACAACCTCTCCTGGCGCCAACATCTTGATATATCGATGCTTCCCGGTTTCGAGCACCGAAACAACATCTCCGACGCGAATCCGGGATTCTAAATTCACTTGGTCAGCAACATGATAAGGCAAATGACACTTAAGACCATCATCTCTCACCTTGAACTCCCGGGACCCCCTGCATTCCCAAGCAAGCATTGGTAAGATCTCCCTCGTCAATCCTCCTATAACCCTTCAGGGTTCTATCTGGCTCAGATGGATGTCGAATTCCAGTATCAGGGTCGACATTCGGAAGTTTGCACCGGATCGTGCGGCAAACGGTGTATACTATCGTTCCTTCATCTCCATCATTCTTACCTACTAGAGCTGAAGACGTTGGTGTCGAAGGGGAAATACGGATCCGCTTCCACTGATCCTCAACGAACGCCCCAGGACCCTGGAGAATAATGTTCGCTCGGAAGCGCCGGATACTAAGCTGCGGTATTGCGCCCTTGCACCGCTCGGCCACGTCTCGGACACTGGCGAGACTGAGGATATGTAACGGATATGCATCTGCAAAGCCTGTTACGGGTTGGAAACCGAGGTCTTCTTTCCGGGGCGCATTGCGGTAAATTTGCCGGTGGCTGGTTGGGTTCACGCGGAAGAGCGTCAGGGCTCGCCCTTTTCCTGGGCCTTCGGGACAGAGAAAGCGGCGAAAGGAGTCTGGGATGTGCTGGCCGTAGTCGTAGGCTAGTGGGTTATCTTTCCAGATCTTGACATCGGTGACCGCGTAGGTATCTTCCCTGGTGGGAGGTGGCTGGAGGGGGACGTGAAATGCATCCTCGCGCGAGAGAAGCTTGAGGTGGCATCCCAGGCGGAGGAAGAAAGAGTGTACAGGGTTACGTCCGACACGGGGGTAGTAAACCACCATCACACCCTTGGACTTCACCTCTTCAAGGTCGGACCTGTAGCCCTCAACTGAGGGGTCAGAGACCCAAATCTCCGGACGGACGAGAGCCAACCTATTGAAGCCACGGTTGCGAAGGGTTCGGGCTGTCCAGCTTGACCCATTTTTCTCCTTTGCGAGATCCGTTGGAGATTCGTCCTCCGCAAAACAAAACAGCCTATCGAAAGCAAATCCGGTGCTGACAACATCTGCGACATCCAATTCAATACCCGCACAGCTTTTGATCGGGTAAGCGAAAAGTGCTTTCACGCGCCATGCTGGGCGGCCTTCTTCGTCTTTACTTGATTCCGGCACGCCCTGCTTGTATTTTGGCTCGTATTCGTCATGAAGGTTGCTGTGGCCGGGCGGGAGGCCTAGTCTTCGGCAACCTCTGGGCCTGTAGGTAGCCTTTGGAGTCCGGGTTGCAGTTAAAAATGCCAGAAGTAGGGCGCCTAGTATCGCAATGATGGTGTTGAGGATGGCATCCTGCTGAGTTAGGTATCCTGGCATTGTTGCGCGCGCCTGCAAAGGAGTAACTCGGATTTGCTCAGAAATGAGCTTCAATTGCTCTTAGGTCGCCAAAACAGCACGCCCCTGAGAAATTAGTCGTATATAGTTAATCTTGACCTGGTTGATTCGACCTTGAAGATATCTGCAGCCAAGCTTCTTATTGGCTTCCAGAACCTCGGCCCTTCGACTTCCAAGGTCACGGTCCCGTCTTGTTTAAGAAAGTCCGTATTAGGACTAGACCTAGGTCTGGGGCTCAAAGGATCACGTGTAGGGTCAGATCCCAAGACACGTCTGTTTCCTGTTTGGGTAAGATTCTCACAGGCCGGGTGGTCACGGTCCTTATCTTATTATTTCTACCTATCAGACACTCCAGAACACTTTTCTAGGAAGTGGTGGAGATGGGATGCTGGCCTGGGACCTGATGGCAGGGAACTGGACCTAGCATTTAAGAGATTGTGGTTGATTGATCGAGTTCCCGGCCCAGGATGAACACGCAGGAACTCCTGAGTCCTGCGACGCAGAGGCCTCGTAAGTCATAGTTTGC
Source organism: Aspergillus egyptiacus (assembly GCA_025688805.1). Taxonomy (NCBI): domain Eukaryota; kingdom Fungi; phylum Ascomycota; class Eurotiomycetes; order Eurotiales; family Aspergillaceae; genus Aspergillus; species Aspergillus egyptiacus. Next base: position 29,539 of record MU628655.1, read on the forward strand.
CGGTCTATTACGTGCGCTTTTAAATATCTGACAAAAACAGACACTATTATTCCATTCCCAGCATCCCAATCTCTCCAGGCGTCCGCAGTTCGCAAAAACGATGTGATTCCCACAGGTCTTTCTGGACTGGACGCTGCAATCTGTCCGCCATCTGCAGAAGAGAGCGATATTGACTTTGACTCTCGGGGTATACCCCAGGGCCATGTGACTGAGGTGTTTGGCCCCCCTGGCGTGGGAAAGACGGCTCTGGCGTATGTTTCCGCTCTCGACTGGTTGTAAACATCTAACACTAATATAGGTTGAACATCGCATCGATCGCTCTGTGCCGTGGTCGGAAGATTGTGTGGATTGGTACGAGTTCTTCCATGTCGTGGGAAAGACACCGGCTGACTCTGATCCAGACACGGGCTCTCCACTACCCCGTATTCGTCTACGCGATGTACTGCAAGGAGCCATCCAGAGGTCTAGTTCTTCTCAAAGAGTCGAGGATTTGATGCAGAACATGATACACCTCAGGGCTCAGTCTCTACCCCATTTACTTGCTCTGCTACTCCACAGCCCGCCAGGTTTCCCGCCGCCTGAATGTGACTTGGTGGTTATTGACTCCGCATCGGGACCCTTCCCGTCATATTTCCCTAATCCAACCGAGCTCAAGACCCGCCTGGCGCAATCTAAAATTACCGACAAAGCTCAGGTTCAATGGCTCATGAACAGAAGCTCCAATGTCACAAGCGACTTAGCAAATCAACTCATGAAACTAGCTACAACGCTCAATATGGCGGTCCTTGCTATTAACCAGACGCGCACTAGGATTAAAGGTCAGCCCCGCGCGACTCTGTCCCCTATCTTGGCCGGCGGAGCATGGGAGAGCAGTATCAACACACGGATAGTCCTGTATCGTGATTTTGCTACTACAGAGGAGGGGAATCTCTCTGGCAATATTCGCTTTGCAGAGGTGATGAAAAGAGCTGGTAAAATATTGGTCCAGCGGTTGGGCGAGAACATTGTTCCATTCGTAATTGAATCGGTAAGCTTCACTCTAGTTATACACGCCTCTTTTGCTTACGGCAAATAGGGTAGCTTACGCGCGTTTGATGATAATCCATGCCCTCGTACGGCTGCAGCAAGCCCTAGCGAACCCCCAGAGCAGCCTGCTCAGAGAAAGCGCAAGGTGGACGAAATTGCAGACAGCCAGGATGAGGACTCTGATGCAGAATACGGATGGGTTGACGGCGACGACGCGGGAGTTCTGGAGAAATGACGTGAATCGGCAGATTTAACAGGCATGTGAACATCAATATTGAGCTTATCTAAACGTCGTTTGCACCTCATGATGGACATCCGAAACACCACAAGCCAGCGGACCAATACCCCGAGCAATATTAGACTCAGACATTACTTTCCTGTGGGCGCCGTTCAAACCATGTTGAAACTTCCGTCTTGGCCAATATCTTATCCTCCGGGCACTCGTCTTCCGTTGGATGTGATTTTGGGGCCTTCGATGCTGAGTTGATGACTGAGCCACGGCCGAAATTCAAACCGCCGTGGACCGCCGACGACACGCCATTTGGATGGTTGGAAGCCTGCAGCGAGGCTAGGTGAATCGGACTTCCAACCCAGCCGGGGCGTTTATTGCTATGAACCACGTCGACTAACTTTCCGAGCACAGCGAATTCCAGCTTCAGTTTCACGCTGTAAATGACGCCTTTGAGTGTGATTTGGACTGCATAGTGGTCGGAATACTCAAGACCGAGCAGAACCATGTCCATGATCACAATGGCCACGTTGATGCCGACGAGCTGGTGCATGATTTTCCGATTTTCGCGGCTCGACCCAAGCTGAAGCAGCTTCGTTGTTTCCCACACGTACAACGCCGAAATGATTACCTCCTGCACCGTAAACCCTGTCATTTGGATCTTTTCCATGACGTTATAGGCTTTCACGAAGACAGGGGATCGAGCAACGACATTTGAACCGTATGTCAAGACGGTTGTGGGCACGTGCAGCAGGAAGATGTTCGCGATGATCATGTACAGAACGCGGCGGAGGGTGCGTTCGTCTCGAAGCACAAGATGCAGCCTAGAGTACAGGACGAAGGCTTGTCCTGTGACCATCGTCCACCAGCCGACGGTGAGTACGGTGACCGATATTGCTGAGCTCACGCGACTGAAGAACTTGAGCAAAAAGCCAATCGAATAGGGCATGACTCCAATGACGGCCGAAACGAGAAGACTATAAAAATATAGTCCTTTCCAGCGGCGGAAGGTCGAGAGTACCAGAATGACCAGCTCAATCACATTGTAGCAAGACAGAGCGATGAATATCACCAACGTCGCCTTGAGCCCGTCCTGGCCATCCCCAAGATCGCCCGAAATCCCAGACAGAGGATCTTTTGTTTCTGAAACAGTCATATTTCCGCAATAACATCTGAAGTGTACAAAGAGTTAACCGAAAACAAAATTCTGGAGAAAAGGAAAAAATGAAGGCTCCTTCTCCTTGTTACTTCAACGGAAGAAAAGGAATCCAGCATTCAAAAACCGCCTGGGGAGAAGCACCCACCATCTGATGGCACCTCCGGGATTGTTTAGATAGCACAACAACAACCGGTAGCCGCTATCCTGTCCACCTGGGACACCGACTCTGCCGTGCTCCTATATAGAGCCCGAATGATAATAACGCCCACTCCGTCTGTACTCCACCTCCTTTCCCTATCGCCTTGAATCCGTAACCAACAAGCTGAATACACGAGCTCAGCCAGCACGTCCCATCGATAAAAGAATCGAGAAGACGCATCGACGACAGAATGTTCTATAGCCCACCCTCACCTAGGTTCAACAAATAGCTATCCGTATCCGTAGCCACAGCTCACCTGTCCACTTCGCGATCACTAGGCAATGTCTTGGACAGCGCCACGATGAATCATGGAAATGGAATAGACAGGGGGAAACTGCAATGCAGTTTGTCATTGACAAGAGGTCGTACACAACCCACCCCCGTCTCGTCCTTGTACCAGGGGACCCCAGGCAGGAGGTCCAGAGAGGAGTCAGGCTACCTAGTACCTTAGGTTAGGCACGACCACAGCAAACCTGATCAGCCCAGCGCAGCCCAGCGCAGCCCAGCGCAGAAAATCCAGATCCTTCAGGGACGCAAGCCGAAATCAAAATTCAAGCTTCTGAATCCCTTGCCTGGATAAATATGTAGAGTCCGGGAGACTGGGATCAAATCAAACAGATTTATAGTGAAAATATTTCATCACAGACTTCTGACTGCAATTGCACCGCCAAATGTGGATGGGACTGGACTGGTCATTTGGATTAATTGAAGAGCTCGATACAGGGGCCCCAGCAAGTTGCCAGTTGTTTCGCCTATCTATGTACTAAATGCTGCGATTAATGATCAGACCGTTAGGGGCCCTCGGGTAAATGAGTAGAATGGTTTCCTTCAAGGTCCTAGTTGATATATCACATAGTGGGATACAAGGTCGCCATTGTTACAAGGTTTCCAGAGTTCTCTTCTTCCCAGAGCTGGCGCGAAGAACTGGAAGGAAGGAAAGAAAGAAAGAAAGAAAGAAAGAAAGCAAGAAATCGTTAAATAATAAGACATGACACAGAGGACGATACACGGTGTGACCGGCTAAGCAGCAAGCCGGTTCCGATGCCCAGGGAGGTAGATCATCTTAGAGACGGGACCGCTTGGCGGTGTTGAGTGGTGCATGTTCGTGGACTTGCACTTCATAGCTGCAGGGCGGCGTGGCGTCCACGGGTGCTGGCATGGATTCTCAGGAGCTACTGGCGACGGTCTACATTACAAGGATGATTCATGCTGTGCAATGGGGTTGTCAGGCCACTGACCAAAGTGTATTTCGTTCGTGATTATTCTTTTCAGATCGCACCAGGTAATTCAGCTGTGCTATGTATGAAGCGCTTTAGGTCGTGGATAAGGACTCTCAGATGCCGAGTGACACAGTCTGTGTGCAGGTAGACGAATATTGTCAGACTCGATAGACGTCTATTATGCTACAAGTCTGGTCTGGATCAACATAATGCGTATCACTCATAGACTGGTCAGGTAGTCTTCGATCTCCTCTTTCGTCAACTTCCTAAACCGGGGACCACGGGCCCCTTCAACACCTTCGTAGCCAAGCAGATGGTCGGCAGGGGGACCAACGATACCTGAATGACAAGTTAGCACAGAGCGCAGTAGGAGTACTCTTCCAGAGGCTCACCAATTTCTATTGTGTCACCATTCATCTCGCCTTCGATCGTCTCCTTCAGAGTTAGAAGAGCAATATGAATGGCATCTTCAAGTTCGAGGCCCTCGGTGTAACGCTTCTCAAGGAATGTCTTTGCGCTTGTGGCGTGCTTTCCGATTGCCGTGGCTTTCCACGGGTAATAGCTGCCGCTGGGGTCAACCTGGTATAAACTGGGTCCTCCCTTCAGGATACCGCCTGTCTTGCCCGTGGCCTTCTTTGGTTCCTCCTCCTCTCCCTTCTCAGCTTGGGCGGTCTCGGGCTCGATTCCCTCGTCCCAACCAGCGATCAACAGGCTGACACCATACGGTCGGACACCGCCGGACTGGGTCGCTTCTTGCACGACACGGGCAACGTCCTGCACTAATATACGGGTCGGGGGGTATTCGTTGTAGATGCGCTTGTAGCCGGTGTGGGACACCTTTCGGGCCTTGTCGACGAGCACTCGGTAGTCCGGGCCCATGCCAGCGTAGACCATGCCGATGTCAGGTGTGATAAGGGAAATCTTAGAGAGCGAGGGTGGGTCAATCAGGGGGGAGGAGGACTTTTTCTCAGTAGCAAGGACAATTCCGTTCGTAGCTGTTAAGAGCAGTGATATCAGTAACTGTAGCAGTATAGATAGTAGCTAACCGTACCTTTGATTCCGAGAGCAGTTACACCTTGGTTGACCGCGTTCAGTGCATATTCTACTTCAATCAGCACAGTTCCTGCATGTCATCTTCAATGGGTAATACCAATTTGAACGAGCTTCCCGCTGTGAGGTACATTAGCAGCTATTCGCATGACTTGATGGAGCTCCGCTTACCTGGGGGAGAAGGTGGTCAAGGAGAACGAATATCTGTCGGCCATCGAGACGTCTGGCTACCTTAGCCAACTTTGGGGAAGAGAAAATAATATGTATAGAGATTCGGGAGAGAGATCTGAGATGGAAAAAGGCCGTGGGGGAATAAGATGGAGCTCTGCTTCAGTTAGCAGGCGACAGGATGTTGACGCAGCAGCTCAGGTCGGTTCGGCGCCAAGCCGCGGTAGGCGGTGACGATAGGCGAGTAGCGCTTCTCTTTTTCGCCCTTTTTCTCTCCACATCGTCAACTTCGTCTCTACAAATTTCTCTTAGCTTTCGCACACATTGGTTTTGACAAGCTTTTGGATTGGTTGATGAAACCCAAGAATCTGGCCTTCCATGTGACCGGCTGCAGTGCTATGCCATACTATGAAACTATCTTGAATATCTAACGCACAATGGACGGGCTGAATATGCCAACCTGGCAATTCCCACCTGGAACATGGGGCACAGCTTCCACGAGCTCAGAAGGAAATCAAAACTCTGACGATACCCGGCAGGCTGGTGAGTCAGGCGATTCCACTGAGGCTCCTGAACCTCCAAAGAGACATTACCCGAACCGAGTATGCCGCATTTGCCTGGAATCTGTGCCTCCGACTTTCGTACCTCCTTCAGAGCATTTACCGGGGTTCCTCCAGCGCGAAGCCCGCGTCGTCTATGAATCTTCAGATCCTGAATTCGGACGGCTTCTTCGACCTTGCAAGTGCAAGGGCTCATCCCGTTATGTTCACGAGGGATGCCTCCAGACCTGGCGACACGCTGACCCCGGTTATGGTAGGAGGTACTATTGGAATTGTCCAACCTGTGGCTTTCGTTATCGGCTTGAGCGTCTCACATGGGCGCGCTGGATTAGTAGCACTATAACTCAGATTTCGCTAACTTGCTTTGTTCTTATTCTGACTATCTTCCTGCTTGGATTCATTGCTGACCCTATCATTAACCTCTACGTTGACCCCATGGAGACAATCTACTACGGAGAATATTGGGAGGGCAACACCTTGTCTGACTCCAAACGGGCTACGTGGCTTGAACACTTTTTGAAGGGAATGGCGTCGCTAGGGTTGTTGTCTTTCGTGCAAGTTATCTATGGCTTATCCCCTTGGCATTGGTTCAACGTACGTTCCTCGACTATTGCCCGGGGCCGCGGTAATGTTGGGAGAAGTCGGATGTCTTCCCTTAGCTGGGTCGTGATCGTGCTTGGCATCGGCAGTTTCCTCTGGGTATGTCGGTTTCATCATCTTGCCATGTCAGTAGCACTAACCATTGCGCAGGCTGTCTATAAAGGCGTGAGGTCCTGGAGCCGCCGAACGTTGCAAAAGGCAGGCGAGCGTGTAATGGACGTCCCTTTGCCGGATGATGAAGATGAGACGACTGATGAGCCAGAACGACCCAAGACGGACTAGTCTACTCGATGTACATAATTGGCTTTCGAGGCAGCCTCCTACGATCAGGCTACATCAGATCAAATCGCCCAAACTTAAGTTGCCACGCTTTTCTCCATAGCGTGCCAATCAGTCAATGTGCGAAGATCGACACTGACTCTCTTAACCTCGGACTCTTCTGTGAGGTGGTTACTGGTAAGAACGTTCTGTTCCCTCCTGTCAATCCACTTCGTCAAAAACAGATGAGCTTTGAGGGAGGGTCTGGCTGCATTTCTTGATCCGTTCTGGCGTCCTTGCGGTGGGTGTTCTTGATCAAGGTGCGGTACATCATTCATCTCTGTGTAGTTGAGATTGATTTAGCAATAAATAGCATCCACCTTGTGTTGTGCAGATTCATGTACCTTCCGGTTCCTTAAGCCTCTTGAAATCTACCCTCCGGCGGGGCTTCCCCTAAGATACTGAGCCGTACTGAGTAACATTGACAAATAGTTCTTAGGTCTTCCGCACTGTCGCTCGATACCAATTGATATCGCCCCATGCGAGCTTCCTCCCGTTGACGAACAGCTGGGTGACTTTCCAGTCAACTTTCCCATGAGCTGTCATTTTCCTCTTGAGGATTGAAACATAGCTTACCTATATCATTGGTGATGGCTGGCACTGTTGTTCATTCACTCCTCATCACACATTATCTCGTGTATTTGCGGCCTTTTTGTCAGCAGACAACATCCTGGCTCCAGGAACACTTTTCTTTATCTCCTAAGGGATTCTCAAAGTGAGGAGATATCAGGGCTCCTCAACGCTGATTGGCGGAACGATAACCTGCTCTCTGATGCCTGTCTGGTGTTGTGAATCCGTCAACATACAGGTCTCACCGAGCCAGGGCTAGAGTCCTGGCCTTTGCGGCAATTAGGTTATACCAGGGCAACGCACACAGAACGGTAGTGAATGTTTACTCTTCAAAAGAAATATGGGAAATCTCTTCGCTGTGGTATGAACATGCTGTTTCTTACCACTGATCGCCTCTCTTACACGTTTCTTCCCTCTGTTCAGTGCCCTTTGTTGTTCAACTTCTCTTCTTTATTGATCGTTCTCTGACCAGTTTAGTTTCGCACAAGTAGTACAAGCTTTTTTTCATTCTTTGATATCTCATTTACCATTGTTTCTTCCCTTCAATCGTCAGCTTCTTGCAGGTGGACAGTCCAGTATGGACACCCCCGTGGGACTTCCTCCTATCCCTGAGGAGGAACAGCCCTCTTCTGTTAAGGTATCTCATTCTGTTGGGGCATCTTGTTCTATTGAAGCACCCTCTGTCGTTGCAGCACGTTCTTCTGATGCACCTCCTTCTCCTTCCACGACCGACAACGCTTTTTCTAGCTCCCTGGCCCATGTTTTTGTCAATCACTACATGGAACATATGCGTCGTCACCAACCACCTTTGGAAAAGGAAAAGGAAGACGAGGACGAACACGGAACGGAAGAGAAAGACAAAGACGACTTCGAGATAGTCGAGGACTGTCCAGTTGTCTCGCACGAACTCCCCATTCGTCTGAAGATTGCTGACTCGGATGCTCCAGTCATCCAAGAGAAGCTGGAAGACGCTATAACTACTCTTCTTTCCACGACCGAAAATGGAAGCAACAAACAAGATGCCGATGCCATGGAGGACACGATTGGCGACGATGACGGTGAGCTTGTACAGGTCCCCCCTCAACGTCCTCCGTCTCGGGAATCTACCCTTTCTACTGAACCATTTCCTGCGTACGAACCCTGTGAGCTTGAGGCTCCTTCTCCCGAATACAACGCCCAGGCATTAGCTTACGATCATATGCTATCAAGTCTTGCAGCAGAGCTCAATCGATTCCGTCCCATCGGAGAGGCTCTCACAATCCTTCATGGTCCAATGGGATTCGCCGTAAATGAAGCCCGTGCTCCCGGCCAGCCCTATATTTTCTCCATGGAGAACATTCCCCGCTGTCCAGAGGTCTCTCATCACGACCATTATTGTGTCGAACATGACCAGAAAAAAATTAATGCACGTGCAGAGATCCGCTCTCTTCTGTACCCTAAGGGAGACCGTTTCGACAGCCTCCGCAATCGCTTCGCTATGATGGCAAACATGGTTATGGCCATGGAGTGGATGTTCTTCAGAGAGAAGTACTTCCCCAGCAGACCCATGGATTATATCACCGAGACGGACCTCAGGCAGGTGCAGGACGACGGTATCCACATGGTTACATTCCTCTCCCGACTTGGATTGCATACTTATCAGAGTTTGGACACCGCGCGACGTTCTTTTGCCTTTGTTGCGGAGGTTGCGTCGGAGCCTGAGATCTCTGTTGTGGTTCGCTTCCAGCGCATGGCAGAGATAGTCATCCAGTAAGTCCCCTCTGCGCTGCAGGAACATTATAACGAAGCTAACTTCTTTACCGACCTCGCATGTTCCTCAACAGAACCCGCACCGTAGAGCAAACCGTCATCGAGACTTTCTTCAACTTCTACGAAGTGTTCTTTTATGATGACTTTCACGTCATGTACAACAACTACCTTGTGGAGAAACTTCCCGACGTTCCCGCTTTCCATCGTGAAATCTCCTACCTCTTGAGCAAGATTTACCAGATCCTGGATCGTTTGGTAGAAGACTACCGTTTGCTCCACGAAGTCAACAATAAGATTGGCGGGCTCTACATCCAGCCCATCGTCCAGGCCTTGTCCGACGGACCTACCGAACACCAAGACTGTCTCCGCCGGTATGGCTGCTTGGACGAGACTACTGCTGCCGACCAAGGAGCCCAGCAGAACGTCTCTGCACAGCCCAGCCCTGTCGAACCTGAGCCTTCCAACGACCAAACCGCTCAGGACGTCTCATCTCCAGGTGGTCAGTCCGCTCAACCTCATCGCCCTCAGCGTCCTGTCGTAGACCGCGCCTTCCGGAGCGCTTACTCTCATGAGTACCCTCCTGTGTTTGATTCTTCCGACGAGGAGGAAGAAGACGTTCCCTTCCCCGCCTTTTTCGGAGACTACGTCAATGATTCTGAAGCTCGCCGCCAGCGTGAACAGTCCCGCGCCATCCAGCTCCAGGAGCAGGTCGACGGACTCCAAAGAATCATGCGTCGCACCAGACTAAGCCAAGATCCGGCCGAAATTGCTCAGGTCCAAGTTCAGGGCCAGGGTCACCATGCCCAGAACGCTCGTGGTTTGCGCCCTTCTGACGCTCGTTCTCAAACTGAAACCGAGACCCATCACGGCCACGCTTAACCTCAGCACCAGCATTACGCTTACGGGCCTGAGGAGCCTGATACCTTATATGCCTCGAGATTTTTGAGACATCGACCGATCATTGATCACTAACCCCGCATATTCCGCACACCGGCATTACGCTTACAGACCCGCCACATGCCATACCTCCCAATCTTTCGGACGGACATGACAGTGGTTGGATTGTGGTGCGGTTTGTCTTGTCATGAGTCAGTCCATCGGATACTGAAAGCATCTCGACTCCAGATGCGAGCACCTAGCTGAAAACTAAAGCGAAATAAAACCCACCAACACACCCTCCTCCCGCCCCC
>MU628656.1:0-39520 GCA_025688805.1 Aspergillus egyptiacus
TCTATCCGTCCGGTGACTAAAACTGAATTGTCATAATAGGCCCTCGTAACGGGTGTCAACCTCATTTTAGCACCGAATTTCATTTCCCAACTCTCGTCAATGCATATGCTCAGCCCCGATGGCAGAAGCCACTCGTTTGATTCCCGTGCCAACGGCTACGCGCGCGGAGAAGCACTTGCGGCCATCATCGTCAAGCCACTCCGCCAGGCCCTAGCAGACGGAGACACAATCCGCGCCGTAATCCGGGGTAGCGGTGCGAACCAGGATGGTAAGACGGTCGGCATCACAATTCCAAACGGTAATGCACAGGCCGACCTTATACGGACAACGTACGCCACGGCCGGTCTTGGCCTGGAGCAGACGGGCTATTTTGAGGCCCATGGGACGGGGACTCCTGTCGGCGATCCAATTGAGCTGAGCGCTATTGGGGGGAGCTTTGGTGCGCTGCGGTCCCACGATAACCCGCTGATTGTGGGGAGTGTGAAGACGAATATTGGCCATACGGAAGGGGCAGCCGGCCTCGCTGGGGTTATTAAGACGGTCTTGGCTTTGGAGAATGGCGTTATCCCTCCCTTGGCTGATTTTAAGGAACTCAATGAGCGGCTGCTTCTGGATGAGTGGAAGTTGGCCCTACCGCTGGAGAAAGCAGTGCCCTGGCCCACGACGGGGTTACGGAGAGCCAGTGTCAATTCTTTTGGGTTTGGCGGAGCAAACGCGCATCTGATTCTCGATGACGCGTATCATTACCTCCAAGCCAGAGGATTAGAGGGTCAGCATCGGACGCTGGTGAATGAGGATGAGGATTCTTCTGACTCAGGGCTGGAGTTGTCTTCCGATCGAAGTGATAGAGGCGATGACCAGTCACACAAATTGTTCGTCTTCTCCGCCTACGATGGTACTGGTATCAAACGCACAGCGACATCCTGGGGCACCTTCCTCACCAACCATCTCTCAAGCAAGAAGGTCCAGGATGAGAATATCGCCATCGACGATCTTACATACACCCTCTCCAACCGCCGAACAACCTTCGACTTCCGCAGCTTCGCAGTTGCATCGTCCCTGCGCGAACTGTCGACCAAGATAACGCAAGACGGCCTTCCGAAACTCAACCGCACCTCACGCCGGCCAAATCCCATCTTTGTCTTCACCGGCCAAGGAGCCCAATGGCCCGCAATGGGCCGCGAGCTTCTCTCCAACTCCGTTTTCCGTGCCAGCATCGAAAAGAGTAGATCAGTGCTGGAGAAGGTCGGGTGCAAGTGGGAGGTGCTTGAGCTTCTCTCTGATCCGACTGACCGACGTATTGACACGCCTGCGTTCTCGCAGCCCGTGTGCACAATCGTTCAAGTGGCACTGGTAGATCTTCTTCGATCCTGGGGAATCGAGCCAGGCGCCACAGTGGGTCACTCCAGCGGTGAGGTTGCGGCTGCGTATGCGGCGAAGCTGCTTTCGCTGGACGATGCAGTGCGTATTGGGTACTGGCGAGGTTTCTACAGTGAACAGGTCAAAGACCTAATGGGGGATCGAAAGGGTGCCATGATGGCGGTGGGTCTATCGGAGACGCAGTCCCGCGCATACTTGAGCCATGTTCCCGAAGGAAGCGCCGTAGTCGCATGCGTCAACAGCCCGTCCAGCGTTACCCTCTCCGGTGACGAGGGCGCCATTTCAACCCTAGAGAAGGTGATCTCAAACGACGGACACTTTGCCCGAAAGCTCCGCGTCCAGGTCGCTTACCACTCGCCCCATATGAAGGTTGTTGCGGACCCGTTCGTCCACGCAGTGGGCAGCATCATCCCCCAGGCATCGGAGATACCCATGTTCAGCTCTGTCACAGAGGGTAAAGTCGAAGATCCGTCGGCTCTGGGCGCGGTCTACTGGATGCAGAACCTGATTTCGCCAGTTCGGTTCTCCGGTGCCTTGACGAACCTGCTGGACTATAGCCCCGGAGCGAAAGCGAATGCTCGCCGTCGTCGCGCGGGGGCAGGAACCTGGAGTGCATTGGTGGAGATTGGACCGCACGAGGCGTTGAAGGGGCCCTGTCGCCAAATTATGTCCGCATGGGATGCCAAATCTGTCGATCAAATGACCTATTTGTCCGTTTTGAGTCGGGGAAAGCACGCTATGGAGACCTCTTTGACAGCCGCCGGTCTGCTCTGGGCTTCGGGACACCCCGTAAACTTGGAAAAAGTCAACCAGTACCATACGCGTCAGGCAGCGGTCTCCGATCTACCCCCGTATCCCTGGAACCATGACAGGGGTTTCTGGCATGAACCTGCTGCTTCGACCTCTGCCCGTCTCCGTACAGAACCGCGCAACGATCTCCTTGGGATGCCGGTGCCGCGACAAAATCCTTTCGAACGCAACTGGCAGAACTATCTGTCCGTGGCTGAATGTCCGTGGCAGGCAGACCATGTGATTACCGGAGCAGTCCTGTACCCTGGTGCCGGCCATCTCATCATGGCATTTGAAGCTGCCCTGCGTCTATCTGCTGGAGACCGAGTTCTGAAGGGCGTTTCGTTCACAGACGTGCATTTTGCCAAGGGCCTCGTCATCCCCTCGGGTGATCAAGCGGTCGAGACGCTCCTGGCAACAAGGCCTCATGAGAAACTCCCAGAGTGGTATCACTACACTTTATACTCGGTGAACGCCGAGGGATCCTGGACGAAGCACTCATGGGGCACATTCAGTCTCCACTACGACGAAGACATCAGCGCCGAGCAAGGAGAGCGATATTATGAAACATACCGAACGCTCCAGTCCTGCGCCACCCGCAAAATCGATATCCCCTCATTCTACGACCAACTCCAATCCATCGGCACCGAATACGGTCCTGCGTTCCGGAATCTGATCTCCGCAGCCGCTGTCGCAGATGCCGATGCGAACGGCCACAGCGGGATCGGAACAATCGCGATTCCCGATACAAAGTCCGTGATGCCGCATGAATTCGAGTACCCGCACCTCATCCACCCAGCGACACTCGATGCGATCTTCCACCTGATCTTCGTGGCAATGGGGCAGGGTAACCCCCTCTCCGAATCTGCTATTCCAACCAAAATTGACAAAGTCTTCGTCTCAACTGATCAGCCGAGTGGGGTTGGGGCCAAGTACACAGGGTATGGCCGTGCGGAGCCGGTGTCGGGACGAGATACGCAGGGTATCATTGCTGTCTTTGCGGATGAGCGTTTCGAATCAGGGCCCAAGATTATTGTGGAAGGGATGACTGTCACGGAGGTTTCTTCGGGGGCATCGTCGGGTGCTTCGAGTAGCGGCTCTTTACTCTCGTCTCCTGGGGAGAAGGGCCGGATTGCTACGTTAACTTGGAAAGAAGATTTGGATACACTCGTTGGTCAGGTGGCCCTGGACTGGCTGAACCGTCAGCCGGCTGAGGTTCCGAGTACCGAGAGTGCAGCCCTACAGCACCTCGATGGCTGGCTGGAGTTGGCCATGTTCAAGAACACGGATTGGCGGGTTATGTTTGTGAACCCGAGTTCCAATAGCTTGAATCTCCTGAAGAAGTACGGCCCTACAGAGGGTGGCCGGTATCGATTTGCCCACACCTCTGTCGTCGAGGCGACAGCTGAAGCCGCCGAGAGGACTCAAGACACACTCGCACAAGCCGGTCTCAAGGTTTCGTCGCTCGCTTTGGACCTTGCAGGAATAGGGGACGAAACGCTGGCGGACCTGGGAGCGTTCGATCTCATCATTACCGAGTCTTGCGAGATTGCTCAGGCAGTGAACATGAAGGCATTGCTGCGCCAGGAAGGCCGGGTGGCCCTCATTTCGCCGGATACGACAGTACTCTCGGATATTCCTGGTCTCCAAAGGACTGTCGCATTCAGTTCCGCTGAAGACAGCAGCAGCCTCTGGATAGGAGGCCTGGATCCCCCTCATACTCTAACCAGTAATGACGTGGACGAGATCCTGCTTCTACAACACGCAGACCCTGCCCCGTCCACTACCGAATTAGCCAAGCAGCTGACGACTCGCCTGCGCACACTTGGAATACCTGCGCGGACTATTTCCTTACCCGAAGCAGCCAGTGTCTCCAGACGAAACGTGATCTCGCTCCTAGAAGCCGACCGTCCCTTCGTCATCTCTTGGACAGCTGAGGAGTTCGAACAATTTCGTCAACTCACAAGCGCGCGGTACCTCCTATGGATCACTCGCGGTGGTCTACTCAAAGCGGAAGAAGTCTCCCTCGCATATGCCCCTTCCACCGGCCTCCTACGGACAGTCCGGGTAGAAAAGCCGCAGATTCGACTTCCTCATCTCGATCTTTCGCCTAACCTCGACTTATCCTCCTCCAGGGCGGCGGATCTCATCTTGTCAGTGTTGAGCTCCAGTATCAAACCTGAAGTCCATGGGAAGAATCCCGAGATGGAATATGCGGAGCAAGATGGGCTGCTGTATATACCCCGGGCGCAGGGGCAAGCAGCGTTGGATCACGAATTAGCGGTACATGCTGAAACGGTCACCAGTGTGCCCGGGCCGCTCCATAAACCTGGAGTCCCGCGTCAGCTCGAGGCATTGAGGGTAGGAGATGTATCTAGCCTCCGTTGGATACCAGAGGAGCGCTCTGATGGGAAGTTGGCAGACCACCAAGTCGAAATCCAGGTATCTCACGTCTCGCTCGAGCAAAGCCAAGTTCGAGACTTTCTGTCTGGGAAACAGCGCTCGTCGCTGCCTGAGCTCGGACGCGCGTTGGTTGGAAGAGTGACAGAAGTGGGAGTCGGCGTGTCCAAATTCCTGCCTGGGGACAAGGTGATCACTCTCCAGAGCGATGCTTTTCATACACATGTCCGGACCGAGGAATCAGTTGTCCACAGAGTGCCAGTTTCGCTTTCTCCAGCTGAGGCCGCTCACCTTCCCCTTGCTGCGGCCTACGCTTGGCACACCCTTGTAGATACGGCGGGATTCAGGGCCGGACAATCGGTGTTCATCAACGGCGCAGATGGCAGTCTAGGCCAGCTGGTGATCCAACTCGCTCAATTGCTGAAAGGCGAGGTGTTTGCCTCCGTTGACTCGGAAGCCGAAAAAAGGTCCCTGGTCGAAGCGCACGGCGTCCCCTCCGACCATGTTGTCCTCCTGTCTCAATTCGCGGCTTGGGGTTCTGTCCTTCAATCTGCCACAGGAGGTAGAGGACTGGATATCATCATTAACAATACCACCGCCGGGTTACCAATTCGGACTCTCTCCGCATGCGTGGCTGCGGGTGGACGGTTCGTGGACATTACCCAGCAACTCGATCCATCTCTCCTTGATCCAAAGGTATTCCAGCAAAACGTCTGTCTGTCCATACTGAATTGGAGTTCGGTCTCTGGGCGGGAAATATCGGTGTTGATCGAAAAGGTCCTCGGCTTGGTCCAAACCGGGGCTCTGCACCGAACCCAGGACATCTCCATCTTCCCCGTTTCCGAACTACAAAGGGCCCTTTCTACCGGGAGAGGCCCGCTCCGAGAAGCAGAATCAATGGTAATTGAGTTTTCTTCGGATGCGGTGGTCCCTTTGCTTGCAGCCCCGCCTGAACCACTGCACCTCAAGGGTGACGGGGCGTATATCCTTGCCGGAGGACTGGGTGCCCTGGGGCTTACGATTGCGGATAACCTGTGCATCCATGGTGCAGCGCATCTTGTCTTCCTCAGCCGTTCTGGTGCATCAAATCTGAGACAGCAGGAGGCACTCCAACGTTTCCGGGATCGTGGATGCAGAGTTGATGTGGTGAAGTGTGACGTTACAGACAGTGAGCAGGTCCAGGCATTTGCTGCACAGATCCAGGAAGAGTCCTGGAATGTAAGGGGCATTGTGCAGTTGGCGATGGTCCTGCGTGTAAGTATTCATCATGATGATGCCCTCCCTACAACATTGAATGAGCTAATCAATTCAAACCAGGACTCGATCTTCGAAAACATGACCTTCGAAAAATGGACCACAGCTGTCAACCCCAAAATTAAAGGAACCTGGAACCTGCACTCCTACCTTCCGAAAGACCTTGACTTCTTTATCATTCTCTCGTCCCTGTCCGGGATAATGGGCAACACTGCACAAGCCAACTACTGCGCTGGTAACACGTACGAAGACGCTCT
This sequence comes from Aspergillus egyptiacus, assembly GCA_025688805.1. NCBI lineage: Eukaryota > Fungi > Ascomycota > Eurotiomycetes > Eurotiales > Aspergillaceae > Aspergillus > Aspergillus egyptiacus. The sequence goes on from MU628656.1 coordinate 6,081, forward strand.
CGCCCATTACCGCCAAACAACACTCGGGCTCACCGCGACAACACTAAACGTCGGTCTCGTCACCGACGCAAGCCACTTTAACGAGGACTCCACAATCGAAGACTACCTCCGAAAATATAGCCACTGGATCCCAGCCCAGGTCTCGGACATTGAACTGCAGCGGACCCTGCTAGCTGTGATGCGGGGGACATTACCGGGTGGGGAGCCCGTCCCCGGGCAATTGCTTGTGGGGCTGTCGGATCAGGTGCGACGAGACGGAGATAGTTTGAACCTGTGGCCAATGGATCGGAAATTCGATCACCGCATCAGTCTTGAAGTTGGCGTTGCCGGAGAGAAGGAACTCGGGCAAGAGTCTGATAAGCAGAAGTTGCAGGCCGCGACCACGGTCACGGAAGCCCAGGCGGTTGTAGAGGGTGCGCTGAGAGTGAACGTTGCCGGAGCTATGACTGCGTCGCCGGACGATATCGACGTGGAGAAGCCGCTTTATGCATTCGGGAGTATGTATCCATCTTTTCATTTTTTGCGATCCACCCCCTGTCTTTATAGATACGCATGGGTACTAACGACTCTGTAGTTGACTCCCTCAAAGCCATCGAAGTCCGGAATTGGATATTTAGCGAGCTTAAGGCGGATATCTCAGTGTTCGAAGTGCTCAGTCCGGTGCCCTTGGCTCGATTGGCGATGAAAATTGTATCAAAGAGTACCTTGGTTGGCCCAGAGATGGCTGCAGAGGCGGTGGCAGAGAGCACATCCTAGATAACCCAGCTTGAAAGATTCAGATCATTTCGATACATTATTTGACGAATTGTTTGGAGGGAACAAGGATATCTTCAATGAAATATACCCACTGTCGTGGTGGCTCTCATCTTGCACGGTTGCACCTAAGAAACAACCTGGGAGGCTGTGGAGATATTGAATCAGGTACAGAGTAAAAGTGGCGCTGGCTGCCTTGGACTAGAGCAATTCAATTTCATGGTTGCACCGTTTGCCATCTCGCATATAGTATATGATGACGCACATGAAGCAGAGTGAGATCCTCGATTCTCTACCTAGAATCTAGGGAATCGACGAAGCTATACAGAACTGTGGGTCACGTGGGCGCTCTTCCAAACAGAGGGTAGCGTCAGCGCTACTGTAGGTAGGTACCTCAACAGTATATCCGAATCCAGAGATCTCAAGGTGAAAACAGTTCGGTGAAGGGCACTTTCCGAGCCTGTGTGCTTTGAACCTTTGCAGCCTCCAATGTTCTGAAACATCCTCCGTCCCATTTCGAGTGCTTTTGCGCACTGGCAGAACCGTCGTGCCCTTTCATACGTGTCGTCTCATTCTATATCCCCAGCAACGCTCTATCAATTCCAAGTACGCCCCGAGTCAGAAATCTTCGACAAAAAGTTCGACCAGGACGATTAGGAATGGGAAGATGGTATAGAAGTAGCACATGATGGATTGGTTTATCCTAGGATAATTGTGGACGGGGTGGATTGTCCAGCTTTCTTGAGCTTCTGCTGCTCACACCATGCGAGGTTCAAACGGGGCGCTTTTTATGCCAAATACCCATCTCATGCAGAAGGTGACATGGAGTTCATTTGACAATTACCTGGACTCAATAGATAATGGCCAGCCTGCAGCTTGTCACATTTATTTGTCTATCTCAAAAGGTAAGCAAGAGTTGGTCACATAAGAGCTGGATATTAACTTCATAAAGGGACTGCAATACCCAAATCCTTAATTTTGCGTCGGGAACGAGATTTACGATTTAGTCTTCAGCCCTCACACCCCATGACTTTGCAAGGTATGTCCATTTATAATACTTGGTCTTTACACAACATTACTAAGTATATAGCTTTTAACATGATCCTTACCGAGTTCTATGCAACGTCTCGCTCATCGACGCCACCAGAAGAATGGTTGGAAAAGCATCCCTACCACGAAGCGTGTTTCGGTAATTCTGAGGAATGGATGGGTTGCTAGCTGCAATTGCTGTCAACTTTCCCGAGGGCTACAATGGCTTTTGCAGGTACTGAGGCGTTCAGGATGCTCCAGGAGGAGTTTAATGCTAAGCTCAAAACAATTTGGGCGTGATTGGCTGTTCTTTCAGGGTTCATGTTGGCATACAGTAATGTTTTTAGGGCTTTCTCAGTGGGATTTGGGAGACTGTTTATGTTTATGTAAGTGTATATGATGCTTTCACTTGATCTTCCTCATAAAATATTTGTGAGACACTCCTACTGTGGGTAAAGTGGTCCTTATCTCGACCCCTCATCAGCACCCGTTACCCCGCACTGAGTTGGAGAAGGGATCATCATAACGTCAGCTATAAAACCCCCAATTCCCCCACTCTCTGGACTTCTATCCTCAACACAATTTCAATAATTATTACTACCTGTTGTAACCACTTACCATTGAAACCACCATCATGTCTCTCGCAACTCTAGACGTAAGCACCCCAGCCCAATCCCGTCCCCTCCCTGCTTCCAACCTAACAACCGACCGCAGACAACCCAACACCCCAACCTCCCCGCCTCCTCCGCGACCCTCTTCGCCGCAAAGGCCGTCAAATCGCTCTCCTTCGAGCAGATCGCCCAGCACATCGGCCGCAACGAGGTGGCGGCCGCCGCCATCTTCTACGGCCAAGCCAAGGCTTCCCCGGAGGACATCGAGAAGCTCTCGGCGATCCTGGGCATTCCGCACGACGTGCTGAAGGCGCAGCTCGCCGGGTTCCCGGACCGCGGCCGCTCCGTGGAGATGCCGCCCAAGGAGCCGTTGATCTACCGGCTGTATGAGATTGTGCAGAACTATGGGTATGCGTATAAGGCGGTGCTGAATGAGAAGTTTGGCGATGGAATCATGAGCGCCATTTCGTTCTCGACGAAGGTGGAGAAGGAGACGGATGAGCAGGGGAATAATTGGGCGGTGATTACGCTGAGGGGGAAGTGGTTGCCTTTTTCGAGATTCTGATTGTGATTGTGGCAGATGGATGGATGGATTGATGCAGTGGTGGGTTGGAGTGAGGATGAAGGTTTGGATTAATGAGAATGTGATGTACATGTTATACTAGATTGAATGTAAGTGAGTGAGTGAATAACTTCACTTATGAGATGAATGGACCTAATATTGTGTGCTCAGCTGAATTCCATTTGTTTCTTTCATTGAGTGCTGAAAGTGAAGCCAAAATCCCACACCTCCTCTTCCCTTCTCCAACCTTCTCCTTCCATCCACCTTTCCATCCTCTCCTCTCCTCTCCCCTTCAAACCAGATCAAACCAAACACCCAGCAGGATGGCGACCCATCCCAATCTCCCAGCCAAAACGGCCAACTCACCCCCTACCAACCCGTCACCCTCTTCCAGAATCCCCTGTACGTATCCCGACTGCGGCTATTCCTTCGCCTCAGCCAAAGAAATGAAGAAACACAAGACCATCTCCCAGCACGACTACTGCACGAAATGCGACGAGGACTTTGAATCGGACGAGCTCCTGCTCATCCACATGATCAAGAGCGACAAGCACATCGTCTGTCCCATCTGCGGCATTGAGTTTCGTAGTGAGGGCGGTCGCGATGGGCATATTCGTCAGGTTTGTCTGTCGTAACTTTCCAAAAGTCATCACCTATGCTTATGTACTGTTGGGGCTCGGCTAACGAGGGACGATGGATGGATGGATTGGGTGGTGTATATAGAACCATCGCACAGCCCAGAACCTCACTTGCTTCGGCTGCAAGGCAACCTTCCGCAGCGCGGCGTCTTTCATGCGTCACATCGAGAACGGCGAGTGTCCCGAGATCCACCAGGATGTGCTCCTTATCGAGCAGTCGAAGAAGCTTCTTGTCAAGGAGGCTTTGGATATCACACCCCTGCCTGCTGCGGTTACCGAGACGGTGGACGGGGAGGGAGACGGTGGGGTCCCGATCTATCGCCTCCTCGAGAGTAACAAGGAAGCGATGGCGAATCAGCCGGGCCGGGGATCGAAGTCGGATGCTTCCGTCGAGCTGGCGGATAAGCATTGGCCAGAGCTGCCGAAGGAGAAGGGAGAAACCGGGTTAGAAAAGGCAATGGGCGAGCTGTTGGGTCTCTCGCAGTCTTCCATCAGGGACAAGACGGCGGAGAAGGAGAGTGGCGTCTGGAAGGATACAGGCCGTGAGCCGTCGGTTGTGGGGACCGAGCTTACTTATGGTAACAGTCAGTCGGCAGGGTCTGCGTCTGCCTCTGTGTCCGCGTCCGCGTCCACCGTGTCTGTCAATCTGGGTGATGAGCTGCGCAAGATCTACAAGTTTTGGGATCCGGAACGATTCTTCGACGGGTTTAGCGGACAGTACATTTGCCCTTGTGGGAAGGGGTGCACTACGCTGAAGGACTTTGAGAGGCACGTCCTTGCTAAGTCCCAGGGGACTCGAAGAATGCAGTATGCGTCCAGACTTTTCCTATTACTTTTGTCCCTTGCTAACGTGGCCCGCTTAATACAGGTGCCCCGGTTGTCTCAGGATCTTCAAATCGACCGCTGCGCTTATCGCCCACTGCGAGTCGCCAACTACCCGCTGCAACGTGAACGAATTCAACCAATTCGCCCAGGTGATCGACGAGGTCAGCGGCGGCATGATCCAGATGACGGGCTACAACGAAGATGGAACTATGAAGTATGAGGCTGCGCAGATCGATCTGGAGAAGAAGACCACCATCGGGGTGGACCTGAACAAGGTTGGTTGGTGAAGTAGGAAATTGTTTTCGGGGCGGCATTCACGGAGTCATTCAGTTCTGCTTTTCATCATGGAGCTACGTATCTAGTCATTTCATGGGCATAACCATAAGCTCCCTCTCCAACGTCTTCCGTTTATCGTCCTAGTCCCTAGGCAGGGCATTCTCTCGTAGAAAACTCGAAGCCTAGCAGCAAATCTCACAGCACTCGAAGCAGGCAATACCGGCGCACCTGTCCTGCAGTCAGCTTACCCATTCCCCGCCAGTTCCTCACTAGACAAGAGAGAACAGAATAGGAAACTCACAACCCACAGCAAAAACCCCCACCGCCACCACCACGCAACCGCAGCTGCATCTCCTCCTGCCGGCCCTGGAGCCTCATCAGCACAGCACAATACAACCTAATCATCCAACCACCATCTCTCCCTCTCATATCACTTAAAAACAAACAAACATATATCCCAGAATCGGCAGAGGATGAAGAAAAAAAAATAAAAGAAAGGAAGAAAAACCCACCGGCTGCTCCACAACAACACCCTCTCCCTCGCGATCAACCCCCATCGGCGCGGTCCCACCCGGCTGCACCATCGTCAGCGTACGGGGATCAAAGATGGGGTCATCATAGTTTGCTTTAGCGTCGGAGGAATTCTGGGATCAATTTTTCGAGCTGAAAAAGGCGAAGGGGTTGAATATGACCATTTTGGGTGGTTGCTTTGCGTTTGCTTCGGTGGATGGGATGATGGGTGTAGGTGTGTTTCTTCTTGAAGTTCCCGTCCCGTCTGTTGGTGGATGGTTGCGTTGGGTGGGCGGGTGGAAGGTGAATGCCGCGGCGAAGCGGATGGATTTGAGTTGGTTTGTGGGCGTTGTCGGGATCCGGATAGATCAAGAAGGTGGATGGATGGGTGGGTGTCACGAGAGGTGAGGCAGGGATGAGTTCTTCTCTTAATTAGTTCGGTGGAAGGTGGTAGGTAGGTACCTACTACTAGGTACCGTAGGTGGTAGGTGGCAGGCTGGCAAAAAAATCAACCACGCGGAGAGACAGCTGGAACTGGGATTCCCCTTTTATAGACCGACAGTGTATAGGTACAACCCAGGCTCCACCTAGGTAGTCAACAAAGGCAGGCTTAATCAAAGTAAGCCAGGCTAATCACATGGCTACGCGGCTATCGGCACGTTAAGAAAGGTATACTGTGGTAACCTAAAGTAAGCTCGATCGCAGCCAGGATCGAATAGAAAAATTGGATTGCCCACCTAATTTTGGGGTTCTGTGAGAATAAGTCTCCTCACTCCATCCACCCTATAGATAGACTTGGACTACAGCTCCACAACTCCAGGTGGTAGTCGGATCTGTGCCGAGGTCGATCACAGCTCATTTTCAACCCCAGTCTGTAGAAACGTAGTCTGTCTAGATAACACCGATTATAAATTGAGTGATGGGTAGAGGGATCCGAGGTTGATCCAGGCTAGCTAGTGATATTCATTTCGTGGTGTCAGATCCCAGTGCCACAGAAAACAAATGTTGGAGATAATAAAAGGAAAAAACATAGGGCTGTAGTTCTAGGCAGCACCATTCCCAAATTCCAGGAGAGTCCGTGGATGCTCCAGATGCTGTTGGCAAATGGCATGGCGGCTAAGCTTCGGTTAAGCTTTACCTTACCGTGGACACAGCCGGACCCGGGCGTATGGTGGGGCTTCCTATTCAATTATTGCTGGGTGTTATGTAAGCAACCTGTTTTATAGACTGATTCTGCCTTGGTTCGGGGATTTTGCATCGGCCATGATCTGCTTATATGGCTTGTTGACCTGGGATTTTTGTCAGTGTTTGATAGTACATGTCTTGATAATGAGGAACGGCCTGAATGCGTCGGGATGAGTACTATTATTGAACAGGTATGCTTAGCTAGTGCTCTGAGCTTTCAACTATTCTCACCGGGAATGGATGGGGCAATTGTGCCGGAAGGAGGCTGCCATAAATCAGCTGGTGTCGATATAAATGCCATACAGGATGTCTATTCCTTCCAGAATGCATCCAACAATGGGTGAGGGAGGTCCGCCAAGTTGCCAACCATCGACAGCAGTTGTATATCACGTGACCTTATCGCTCGATCTCCGATAATCCCGGAAACTTTTCATAATGCCGACTCCAGCGCAACACCAGCCATTACTGCCAACCATCGCACACAACACCCTTGATTCACCCCCACTCTATTGAGAATCAAGAGACCAGGATAAGAGAAGGCAAAATGTCCCAATCCACCCCCCCAATCCCCGACCGCACAGCCGACTACGAACGCTTCAAGACCTACGCCGCCTACACCTTCCTGCTCGCCAGTCCGATATTAATCGCACTGCCGCCCCGGAAGCTCGACAACTTTACTGTCCTGCTGACAGCCTCGTTCGGCATCTCCGCAAACTACCTCACGTACCAGCACACGGGGCGCAGCATCGTCGAGCGGCTGGAGGCGAAGATCAAATCGTCGTCGTCGCATACCCCGCAGCAGTCGAGCCTGTTGGGCGGGTTGCCGAGTGAGCGGGCGGTGGAGATTCAGGAGAAGATGAGGGCCGCGAGGGAGGCGAGGTTGCGCGAGGAGGGGATTTCGAGGGAGGAGAAGGAGAAGTTGCGGAGGCAGATGCTGCAGGGGAAGGGGGTGCTGGAGAGGGTTTGGATGGGCGAGGAGGAGGAGGGGTGGAAGGAGAAGAGGTTGGTCGAGGAGAGGAAGGCGTTGGAGGAGGGGAAGGGGTATGGGGATTTGATTCGGGAGCATATTTGGGATGTCTGGACTTGGGGGGAGAAGGGGAAGGAGAAGGAGGCCGAGGGGGAGGGAAGGAAGGAGGAGTGAGTGCGGGGTGTCTGTCTGTCGACATGCTCGTCTACTGATGGAATGTACTATTATCGATGGCGATGAAAGTATCGCGGGTGTATGATATGGGAGGTGTACATGTCTGGCGTTGGGATGATATCCTCTGTTCTCTTCCTTATATATATATCTCATTGTGTCAAACAACTTATGATCGAGTGCTTTTTACCCGGTTGAAATCTCAAATATTTCCAGACCAGTTGCTTCTAAAACTATTTCTTCCAGTGCCAGGACTGGTCCCGTTGCTATACCATGGTACCGTTCCCTCCCCAGCACTTGCTGTCGCCATCTCTCCCTGTAATCTCGTTCGTATCCTTGGTTTCCAGGGGGTCTGACCTTCTGTTAGCCTTTTGGATTTCTTAGCTTTAGGATTCCATAGCTATGTATAGTTTCAATATAATTCCTCGATGGACTCACAACTTGTTGCAAAATGTCGTTAGCTTTACACAGCAGCAGGTAAAAGCAAGGCGTCAGGCGCTACTTACGTTCTGTGAGTGTTTAAGAAACATCCCTATTAATCCCCCCTACCTTTTATCCTTTCCCTATTTGTCGTTGAAGCTCCAGAGACCGTACAAGGTTCATCTTAGCCAAAATAGTGTGTCGATGCGTCGGGCCCACCACCTGACATTCAGCTTCATAGACCTTCTTGAAAATCTGTGCTGCATCTGCGAACTTCTTCTGGTCTTGTAGTGTTTTCCCGAAGTAGAATAAAGCAGAGAGCGTTCTTTCATGCAGGGGTCCAAGTGTGATTTCAAATCCTCTATAGGCTTGGCTCAATGCCTCTTCTGCACCTGCGTATTTCTTTGCCTCCCCTAAAATTATTCCCAGAGAGTTTAAATCATGTAGGGTAAATGCATGTTGAGGGCCCAGGGCTGTCTTGTGTCCTTCATAGGCTCTCCGGCCCCATTCTTCGGCGGCTTGAAGTTTGCATTGCTTTTTTAGTGCACGGGAAACTTGATATATCGTGGAAAGTGTGGTCTCATGCATGGGTCCAAGTCGCTTCACAAATCCTGCGTATGCTTCTTTGAGGACTTGTTCAGCTTCTGAAAATTTATGGTGGACAATTAATTGTCGCCCGTGCCAGTACATGTGTCGATAGCCCATCATCTCTGGATCTTCCGGGTCTCTCGGATGTTGTGCAGTAGTCGTGTCAGACGGGAATGGTTTAATTTCTTCGTTGGTGAGCCGAGTTGGTTCTGAAATCGTTGGGTCGGATGTAGGCTTTAGGACTGCTGTTTCTCTAGCCTCCGTTCCTTGTTGAAAGATTTTAGAAGTAGCTGCTGTCACTTGAGGAGGCTCGGGTGTCGTCGTTCCCGGTTCTCCCCAGCTTCTAGAGTAATCTGATGACTCCAGTGACGGATGAGGGAACTTCAGCAGGTCATTTGAAACTTCCGCATTGTCTACTCCAGGGGATTAGCTTGAATAACCAACATTCAGGGCAATCTCACCGTATGCCCCCCATTCGGTAGACCCAAATGATATCTCTGAAAGTCCATCCATCCATAGATGCCGTAAAGCCTCTTTAGCCGGTAGGCGATGAGACGGTTCAACAGCCATGAGCGCCCTCATAAATTCGACGGCTTCAGGGCTCACAACTTGAGACACATCACATGGGAATTGGCCAGTCTGAACGTATTCAGCCAGTGGACGACTTGGCCCGAATGGCAGAGAGCTGGTGAGCACGAAATGGGTCAAGACACCAAGAGACCAGATGTCCGCCGCTTGTGTGTACCCGGGGTCAGCATCATCATCGTAAGCTCCGAGTTGTCCCTTGAGTACCTCGGGCGCAATATAACCTGGCGTTCCGGCGACTGTACGAAAAACAGTTTTCCCGTCTCTGACACGCTTGCTCACGCCAAAGTCTCCGATTTTGACCCACCAGTCGGGACCGGCCCGCACCACGAGGATATTCTACATTTGTCAGACATGACATACTTCGAAGCCCTAGAAGGTAACTTACTGATGGCTTCAAGTCTCGATGGGCAAACCCATTGTCATGTAAATGCTGAAGTGCCTCAAGAACTTGGAACGCAATCTGCCGAGCTTCCGTCTCGGGTAATGGCCGAGCTAAGTACCTCTGGAGGTCGCCGAGTTCTAAGTATTCCATCGCAATGTACACGAAACCGGGATCTTCGAACCATCCTAATAGGTTGACAAACTGTCTGGCATACTGCTCCTGTTAGTGAGTTTGTTTCCATCTCCAGCCACTTCGAAGCTTACCTTTCTCTGGGAGAACTTCACCATTGCTTCCAGTTCACGGGTATAGTCAATGGCGTGGGAGGAATGCGACGTTTTCGGAACGACCTTGACAGCTCGAAGTTTCGGCCTCTCTTCATCTAGACATCGCTCTAGGTAGACTGTTCCATAAGCTCCCCGGCCTAGACATCTTTGCCGCCTCCATCTCTCCAGTCGGTGTCTCGCGCGCCCGACACCCGGATCGAATACCTCGTGGGAAAAGCAGTGGGAGGAGAAGTGAACGCTGAGCTTTGCATCGTTCACCAGTTCAGAAATGGTTGTCATCGTGGGCTAACCGGACAGTCGGTCATGGCTGGGTATCTTGAAGGAGCGACGGTGGTGAAATCGAAGGAGAGGGGGAGAAGGCGGCGCCCCTCAGCTGACAAGCACCTGCTTTGGCGCTGGGCGTTACGAGGCTGGCCGCGATGAAACTGCTCAGCCTCGGAACCGGTTTTAATCATCCACACTGGGCCATAATCACTCCAGTCTCGTCTTTGGTATGGACACCTCTTGCGGCTGCAAGAAACCTTGGAAACCTGGTAATATCAACTAAGGGTAGCGAGCCTGCATGTTACTACTACTCCCCAGGACTGTCAGACAAGGCTGCACTAGTGCGAGTACACAAGCCATCGTATCGAGAAGCCCAAGTGCAGCCAACATCGGTGGCACAGCACTTTCGAGCTTGGCAAGGCTGACAGCAGTCGATATTTATATCATGGCTCGCCTCCCGGGACTTCTACCATCAACGAAACAATGCATCAAGCTCGGCCTCCCATGGACGGCTTATCAATAGCTCCAAGAGCTGTGGATGTTGAATCGCAAGGCCATGCATATCGCCAAGTGCCAGACGGAGGCCTTGGACCGAGGCAACGCCCACCCGTTATACAGCAGTTGACAACCGGAATTTCCTCCATTTTGCTCCAGGGCGATCGACCCTTGGCTACTCGGCTTGATCCCGTCGCTCCAAGCCCTGGACTCCTGGAAGCTGAACTAACCAAAACTCGATATAGGGTGAATAAAAGGAACAATCCTGCCGCTAGGAAAGCACCCACTTGCCCCCAAAGTGACAAGGATGTTTCGCTACTCACGAACCAACACAAAGTCAGGATACGGGAACTGGCGCGAAGGTTAGAACCAATGTTTGCAGAAAATGGCTCTCCAGTCGTTCTATTGTGTTGGGGCCAGCAAACCTGCTGCTCAATTCTGCCGGTTCCCGTTCCATCTCCGGAAGATGAAGTCGCGGCCTGGGGGAAGATACACGAAGCCTGGTACGCCACCAGGGGACGCTGGAGGAAGTATCTTCCGGGATTTGGTATCGTCCGGGTTAACACAGTCGAGGTGCGCCTTTGTTTCCCTTATTACTGCTAATAGTCACTAATGTCCACGTAAATATTGCAATCCTGGGTCAGATATATCAAGGGAAAAGTGAGTTTGTCGGGATGTATACAGAAAGAGATATCCCCAGTGAGACGCAGAGTCTTCAACAAACTATGATGGACAATTATGACAAGTCACTCTGCATCTACGATCCTTACACAGGAGATGTGAAGTGTCTTGAGCGCTGCATTTGCTGCCATTGTGCCGAAGATTCTAAATACAAGGATGAATGTCCCACAAAATCTTTCTATGACGCCTGCCGGGACTTTACACATATGAATACAATCTCCATGATAAGGCACGTCTTTTCGAATCCTGCCCTTGCCGCTTCAAATGATTTCCTCAAAAAGGACAATCTTATATATAGCCACAAGTGAGAACACTTACCCTGGGAGACACAAAGTGATCAATTCCACTAATAATTGAGCTTTGATAGTGACGTCCTGACCATCTTAAAGAGTCACGATCACCAACCTTGCCCCGCTCTGAGACAGCTGGAGTTTCGGGCAATACTAATAAGGGAAGGTTGGGAACTGGACAAAACTCAATTTATGTTCCCTTTCATGGTAACTCTGTTTCTCGGGGTGGTTGTCGCTGCTAGCTTCCTTTTTGGTTGGGACACGGCATGGGCCGTGGGCAGTTTCTTTGTCGCGCTGGTGACGCTCCTATGCATGCGGGCTGCTTATATGAGTAGCTAGCTAGGGATGTTCTCCGCCACCTAGAGAGTACGGGTACCTGGAAAGGTTCCTAGTTTACCTGAAATACCAAGGGAATACTGTCCTCGTAAAGGGCGTCTTTGCCAGCAGGGTATTCTACTATTTCCCTATCTTCAGGAAAAATGTTAGATCTTCACCCGTGCGGCTAGAATCTAATAAACCCTCCAGACTCTATCTGGATACATAATCTAGATACTTTTCTTTAGGGTAGTGTGGCCATAAATGGGACTATACGGCGGCCATTATCATTTAATATGGATATATACAGGAACACATACTTACATACCTATAAATATATAATACCTTTTGGTCAGAGACCTGTTATGAGATCTGGACAACCATGTACATAATTAAACAGGGAAAAGCACTTATTGCGCTCTTATGTGTGTTCATCTAGGAAAAGTGCAAGAATGCTCCAGTCTGTCAATCCCTTGGAACTGATATTACACCCAGGGAAGATCATGTACAGTAGGTCACTGAAGACATACCCATTGCTCCTCTACACTCACATGTACACCAGTTACACTTAAACATTATCGAAACTCTCCAATCATTGCATTACGCACTCGTCGTCCCCAACAGCCGATAGACCTCCCTCATCGAAAACAACGGCCTCTCCCCTCGCCTCGCCCTCCAGTAATTCGTCGACCACATCAACTCCACACAACCATGCACAACCCACCCCCACTTGCGAAGGAACCCCTCCGTGATCTCCCAGCTCCGTAAATCCGACGGCTCCCCCCAGATAATCAACCCAAAGGGTCCCGTTGCCGTGGTCCCATCCCAGAACCCCATGATATCGGTGCACAGCTCCTCGTCGTCCCAGTCGTTCCCGACGCGGATCAGATTATCGCGCATGATCGGACAGGGAAAGAGATCTATCCAGGTGTGGTGGACATGGTTGCGCTGGAGCGGAGTTGGCCGGAGACTGTCGGGGAGAGGAACCACAGCGTGGCCGAGGTCGAGGAAGGACCCGCCGGGGCTCGCCATGGAGAGTGGAGAGATAGAGTCATCGGCCATCCATTCCCATGTTATGCCGAGGGTAAGCATGTTGGAAACGAATGCGCGATGGACATTGATCCGGGTCAGGGAGAGGAGATGGTCTGCGCTTGGCGAGTTTAGCTGGTAGCTGGAGTAGAACTGGGCCATTTTGCGCAGCAGGATGTGTGTTTTATCGGCGTCGGGTATTCCGGTAGACAGTGTGCTGACCTGTGCAGGGGAACTGGCGCCATCCTTGCTGCTGCGGCTAGGGACCGGGTCGGGTAGTGTTGGGTCAGGCTCGGGCCGGGGGTCTGCACCTTGTTCGGATAGGGTGCTCTGGGACTGACTCGTGGACTCTATGTTTAAGGGTGATTTCACCGGGTGTAAATAGGATTGCGTATTAGGACTGGTGCAGAGACCGGCTTGTTCCAGTCTTGTCCTCAGACCTGATGATTAACGAGGTGTTAGTGATTACATACCGTCCGAGCTAGCCATAGTCACATACGGTGTGCTCTCTGATTGATTCGATTCTGGCGCTTTCTACGTTCTTTAGCATCCAAGACCCCATACCACTCATCGGCGGGCGATCTCCCAGCGGGATAGCTGACTCGGTGACCGGCTGGCCGGGTCATCATCTGAATCAAGTGGATAATCAAGAAGAGTATGAAAATCAAGTGAAGAGAACGACAGACGTGCACGAGCTGCTGACCGCTAAGACAATTGTTATGGCTGGGTTTTGATAGCTAAATGGTGGTTGTAAACCTATGGAAGGGAGTTTTGTACCAAGCCAGGCCCGGGGTTAAGGTACTAGGTATGGCAGGTAAAGCCCCACTGGCACTAAATGCTGACCGCTAGCGTGTTAGCGACCCAATCAGGAGATTCAGGGCCCACTGATGGTGGACCGATCTAATGGATCTATAAGGTACAGTAAAGAGGCTGCTTTTGGCTCATGGGCTGTTATTTCAATTACAACGGTAATTTCATAGAGACGGAGACTATCCAATGCAGGACAATCCAAGCAATGATCCAACGAGGCATGGACTGAGCATGATATACATGTGTTCGGCCATCATCCAAGGATCTTGTGCAGGAAGCAACACCAGCCATCCAGCAGGATAGTAATACTTCTTGAATCGCACAGGGTGAATAGGCGCTGGGTTTCTCGATCCGTTGCTGTAGTACAATTCCAGACAATATACTCTTGAGTCTCTGTGACATTCCTTCGTGGGCCGGAAAACGGGGTTTCCTGTCAACTCCCATGATAAGTTGGAAAAGGGCTCGAAACACTAAAGTAAGTTAGATGGTGTCTTCACCAGGAACATACATATGACTTACCTGGTACAGCTGAACAATTTTGGACGCCGCGTGGGGAGAGCTGCTGAAAGCCTCACCAGGACAAAACGCTGTAGCCTGCTTCTTGACCTCCAGGATCTGTAGCGTCTTGTTCGGGGCGGTATGTAAGACATGCCATACTAACATACTCGCTGAGCAGTCGACTGTTCCTTATCATTTTGGGCCCACATCCGCGCACGAGGATGTAAGGCCAGCCAAGGGTGCGTGACTGAGCTCAGTGGCTTTTCTTTTCGAGGCCTTGAAAAGCTATAGACGCCTATAGGGACTGTAGTTAGAAGATCAAGACCTCCAATACATTCGTTCGTTGCAGACCTCAGCCACTTGATCAAAAACGACCGCAGTAGCCACTCCAGCAGCTTAAGGACATAGGATTTCACCACGACGCACCCTCAATTTCCATTATAACCGCATAGCATCATATTTGGCCACCATAGATGCGGAGGAACCCGGCGCCTCGCAAAGCACTCCCCTGGGTAAAACAGATTGCTTATTCCGACTGAACCTCAGGATTCTCAACAGCAACTCGAAGGACATCTTGCATCTGAGCAAACAGCTCTTTGTTCTCCTTTTCCCACCGTCCACCGCCCGGGAAAACAGTCTTCCGTAAGCGATTCACCCAAGGAGCCAATGGCTTATAGAAAGGGGTGAAGTATTCATTTGCCATGCTGATAAAATCTCCTTCATGAGCAACAGTCCCTTTCTTTAACCCAGCCAATTCTGCCATGTTCACAAAGTTCCATTTATCAAAAAGGGGTACAACCCGGCTCACGTTTGGTCCATCATAGTAGATGCAAATCCAGAAAATAACCCAGAAGAAAGACTCCAGATCATGCATAAAGGAGTGCTTCTCGCCAAGAAGTAGACCTATTGCCATGAAAGCTCTTGTTCCCGTTTTACCCTTTGCGCCGGAAGGTTGGTCACGTTGCTCCTTAAGGGAAAGGTCGAGGTCAATTAAAAATGCCGACCATGATGGGTTATCTCCGTCATCATTAAGAATGAGGTTTCCGGTGGAGATATCGCCCTGCAAGAAGCCGGCCTTTGCATGCAGTGATTCATAACCTTGATAAAATTGGGGAACTAAATAATAGAGCCGATGTCTCGAGACACTCACCTCTTATACACTCCAAAAGCGCAGAAAGGAAAGAAACGCGCGTTTTTGCTCCGTAAATGGGTACCCCGTAGTCGCGGACGATGACACGTCGATGAACCCGATTCTGCAGAGCGCGCTCACATCCACCTTTGGAAGGGGGGTTTGAGCAGGGACGCTTGCTAAGCGGCAGGGTTGCGCCGGCACAGCTGGATGACCTCTTGCGCCCTGCACTGCTCATGGAGCGACCCATCCTTGCCATGTCTGCTGTGTCACAGGCAGACGTATGAGAACATGTGGATTTGTATTTTGTTGACTGAGTCACGTCAAGTCCTCTGCGAACATTATTGCATATATCATCAACAACTCCGTTCACCAGAACTGTTTCATGGTGGTAATATCTGGCCACGTTGATAACACCTCCGTTGGTTGCTTTGCTCAAGATTATCCCTTCTTCTTCGCGCTCTGGATACTGCCATGAATCTTTGATAACAAGTGGGATGCTTGCTTCGTCCCCTTTACGGTGCGCTTTCCAGCAAGTTGTGGCTCTGCCGGCAATACACGGTACACGCTTCATTAGGCCATCTAGAATAAGACGTTCTGATCGCCCATCACGTGTAATGTTGATAAACCTTTTCCCATCTGATGTGGACAGGATACTCGGGTCATACCCTAGTTGCTCATCATTCATCTGAAGAAATCCCAGCATGGCGGAAATAAACCGGAAACCATCTTTGTTAATATTGAAAGGTAAGGATGCGATCGCACCCACACGGTCAAATTCCCAGAGTCGCATATTGGGCCCACACAATGTAAAGCCCAATGCAAACCGACGAGTATCTTGGGCAGTGAGCACTTCCCGGGCATAGCGGCCCAGATCGCGCCATGTCGTGGAGGCGGTATCGGCAGACGGGCTACTCTTGAGCTCACCTGAAACTAGAACATGAGACCAGTGATATTGTGTGGAATCTGTTGTATCTAGATTGCGCACAAAGCTGACATTCAACTTCCGAGCAGCTGTTGATCCTTGTAGAGGCTGACTAGGATATGCAAAAACTGCACGGTTAGACTTCGTGACAATATTCTCTTCTGTCGCCAATTCACGGATCTTGCTGATCACTTTTGAAAGCCAGTCCAAAACCTCCTCTTCCTTAGCAGTATCCGGCCAATCCCGCCAGCCATTCCTGTCGTCAAACAAAGGAGTATTCCCTTCCTTGCATCTCCTCAGCACACTAGCACCTGCCTCTGCAAGACCATTTATATTCCCGAAGTATGCGTCATAGAAGCCAGGTACCCCAATATAAATTGACCCCAGCTCCTCCTTCAACACGTCGTCTACATACTTTCTATGCTCAGAGGAGTTGAGAAAACTGCTTATAGTGTGCGAGTAGGGAGCCTGGCCAAGAAAAGGTAATGATCTGGAAGGAGGAGTGGATTCAGCTGCAACTAGGTAGACTCTATCCCAAACCGTCTCATCCGATTCTTTATCAATGACGGCGGCGAGCAAGGGAATGAGTCGTTCCGGGTGAAACTCGCTAGAATTAACGGCAGATCCCAGTCTCAACAAGTCACTAAGAAGGTTTCTGCCACCGTTGACGGAGCGCAACACACGCGAAGCGGGAAGCGCCTGCAACGCCACTATTAGGTCAAGGCACAAATCCTGGAGCACTGTCCGAGGTTAGAAAAGCATGGTGATTAATGAGGACACCTACCTTCGGCATTGAGTTGACGTACAGAGTCAGTTGAACATGCGAGTCCTGATTCTTTACACGTCAACGCTAGGTTCTGGCGAAAAGCACTCAGTCCCTCGCCAATTGGTTTGGTTTTGATGATGTCTGCCCTGGCGGATCGGGCCATCAAGCGCTGGTAAAGAGACGCGTATCAGCCTAAAGGAGTACGCGCCAAAGGAGGTACAGGAAGAGCGCTAATTAAAAGTTCTGTGAGTAGAAAGTAATTTGAGTGTTGTTTCTAAGGGACGTTTTGTGGCATTCTGCCAAGGGAGTGCCGCCTTGCTAAAAGCATAAATATTCAGTTTTCACTTCAAGCAACCTGGAAGCTGCATCCAAGCCACATAAAGGTATCACAGCCAGCTGAGGAATAATATAATATAAATTGTCTCCCTGCATTGGTTTCGTGTGAACAATCAAGCATAATATTCAAGTGTCACCCGGTATACCTTGAGTTAGGGCAGGGATAGGACTGGTGTAGCAATCAATACCCGGCCTACAGTATATAACTAACTACCCGGTGCACATAATGGTTAAGAATGGCATATAGTATGGTATCAGCAGGGAGAAATATTCTGCTACTAGTAGTCAGTATAGTACTAGTATGGCTGCAACGCTGTTATATTTGACGAATAGCAAACCAGTGCAGGTCTCCTCCCAAGCTCACCCTTGAAAAATTCACCACTAAGACAAACAGGTTAAGCCGGCACCATATCCATGGATGCCTCGGCCGAACAACTTTGGTTGATATTGGTTGTGAATGTCGACCTAAATGGACAAGCGAGTCCAGTCCCGTCCATAAGGTACCTGTCCTTACGCCATGTCCACGCGAGACGGACCCACAGCACTATCGGCTCGGAGATGGTTCGTATCTGTCGGATCCGACCACTATGGGGAAATTTCCCTGGGCAGCCAGAACAGGACTTTGACGCAGTAGCAGCTCCTTCACCATACAGACCAGGAAGTGAAGGGTAGCGGCAAGGATATGAATAGCCGAGACTCAGGAACAGGTCGGGTTTGACGCGGACCGTGGGCGCCAGCCACGGTTGAAACCGGTTTTCTAGTGGCGGACAAAAAACTAGATAAAAGAGCACATGGTCTGGCAATCTGGGTGCTTTGATTCGAGTCTGTGTTTTATTGCAGTAGAACTCGACAATTATCTGCGTATCCGGAGCCATAATGACAGTATCAGAACCCCAAATGGCGTCTCTCCCTACATACGCAGACAAAAAACTCGCTATCGGCAGTGAGCATGCAGGGCTGGGTGTCGGGCTGTACAGCCGATTCGCTCTTGCGGGTGGAATTTGCTGCTCCTTTACTCACGCGATTCTCACCCCAGTCGATGTGTATGTGATCACCCATCCTATTCCATTTCCCATCCTTTATATTCAGCAGCTGAAACCGTGTCTGGATCGCACAGCGTCAAAACAAGAATCCAGCTCGACCCGTCTTCCTACAACGGAGGCTTACCAGGTGGTATCCGGAAAGTAGTCGCCACCGAAGGCATCACAGCATTGACAACGGGGCTGGGGCCGACGGTGGCTGGGTACCTCCTGCAAGGCGCATGCAAATTCGGCGGGTACGAATTCTTCAAGCAACAGATCACCGACGCCATCGGACGAGAAACGGCAGCCAGAAACCGCAACACGGTGTACTTGGCTTCCTCGGCCAGTGCGGAGTTCCTGGGAGATTTGGTCCTTTGTCCTTTTGAGGCTGTGAGGATTCGGCTTGTCGGGGAGCCGACGTTTGCGAGGGGGCTGGTCGATGGGTTCGGAAAGATGGCGGCTCAGGAGGGTGTTCGTGGGCTTTATTCAGGCCTAGGGCCGATATTACTCAAGCAGTATGTGCCCACCCGGATTGTGTGAAGATTACGGGGGGTCAGATGAAGAAACTAAGCTTTTGTACAGGATCCCGTACACGATGGCAACGTTTGTGGTGTATGAGAAGGTTATTGCGCTCGCATATCAGTATCTCGATCGGTCGACACTGCCTGGTCTCGCGCATACCGGCATCAATCTCGGCTCGGGTCTGCTGGCTGGGATGGCAGCCGCGGTTGTTTCCCAGCCGGCGGACACCATGCTGAGCCAGATCAACAAGACGAAGGCGCAGCGTGGTGAAGGAACGGTCCGTCGGCTGTTCCACATTGCTTCTTCCCTGGGACTTCGGGGGAGTTATGCTGGGCTTGGGGCGCGGATGGTTATGGTATCGGGCATGACTGCGGGGCAATTTGCTATCTACGGCGATATTAAGAGGGTATGCTACTGGGATTGTGGATGAAAGAGTTCCAAGCTAACTGTTTCTTAGCTACTTGGTGCAGAAGGGGCTGGCCATTGAATGGGCCATTCTAACGTAACTTGAACCCGGTAACGTGCGCTATCTCAGGGTCCATTCAGCGAAGGGCCCTTATACCTGATAGAGGATAGATGGTACCGTGGCAGGGTAGACTGATTCCTTTTGAGCAGACATAGAGCATTGACCAAATAGACGGAAATTCCATAACCACACCCCGGTAGACCCGAATCAGCATAAGTAATGCTTCGCCCCGTAATTCAGAAAATAATTCACCCATTCGCCACAGGGGATGCTCCATCCTTCATCCTAGGCTCCTGCCTCGTGCCGTACTGCGAAGACGGACTGCTTGCTGAAGATTCCTTGCTGATATCCGTCGGAGCCCGTCGATATTCCGCCTCCATCATGGCCATTTTGGCCTTGTGCCTCATCATTTCTTCCTGTCTGGTCGCTCGATCCGCGGTGAAGGATTTATTCGCCAGATAGTAGGCGGCTCCGCCGGCTATTTGTTGTCTCATTAGTAATGTCCGCCGTGCGTTTATACTGTATTGGCCATTGTGGAGGACTGGGGGAATGAGGAGGAAAGATATACTTACCGACACAGAGAGTGCCCCAGCCTATCCTGTTGCACGACGGTAAGTAAATTGCCTATGGGCATTAGGTGTCAATGTTGGATGGTGGAAAGCCGTACCAGGTTGAGCGGATCTGGTCCAGAGTCAGATGAGAAATTATATTGGTAAAATAGGAAGGGGACGTACGGTGTTCATGATTGTAAGATGCTGCAAGGAATGGAGATGGACAGGATTCTCGGGATCGGGGCGGTATTTAGGGAAACCTTCTACGGAGTACATTGCCTACTTATTAGAGCCGTCGGAGCCGAAGTGTTCTCGGGACCGTCCGGGCTGAGATCTAAAGAATGATGGTCCACGGTGGGTCACTATGGATCCCATACCTTAGACACCAACTCAGGGAGCATCCATAGTAGACGATTGGAGAAGAGACGATCCTTTGTATAGAGAGAATGATCGACTCTAGGAATCTGGCGCTGCTTACCAGCCGGACATCACGTGTACTGTATCAAACGAGCTGTCACGAGGTGGGGGCCAAACAAACTGATTGCAACTCCAGCTTCAAGATTATCCCCCCGCGGCTGATGAGTTCTCATTATCAACCCCTCAATCCCATTGCAATTTCGCAATGTCTCAGGAAAATGAAGATGACCAAGAGCACAAGGTACGGAAAAGACAGTCACTTGAGGATCGAAGCGAGCAGGCTAACAAGGACGCTACCTACCAGGGCACATGGATTAAAGTAATCCAATACCGTCTTGAACGCCATCCGTATTGTGTATAATCTGACGGTTCGCCAGACCCACAGCAAATATTTGCTCCCTGAAACCTTGGATGCATACAATTTGCCATGGGAGCGGGACCCGGTCAGTCACAATCGGTCCTGCTGTAGATGTCGCTTATAACATATAGGACGACCCTCGGTACCTTATTATCAAGACTTGGATCAGCGAGGACTTCCAGGAAGAGCTCTTCAGCCATACTAGACGCATTCGGGAAGGAAAGGTGCTTCCCCCGGCTGAGGCCAATGGCGACGAGCCATCAATCTCCCCAAGCGGAGCTTTTCTTTACGTGCCTCCAGAATGCGACGATTCGGACGAACCGCTGAGTTTCGATGTCAGCCTGAAAATGAGCGCCGTCAAGCGAACGGTGGATGAGTTCAGAGTCGACCGGTCCCATCGTGACATTGCCAGCCGGAACATTGATGTGGTCGGTTCGCGAATGCCAGGGTTTGGAAAAGTGATCCTTTACCGAGCGAACGCGGCGGTAAAAGACCAAGAACCCCAATTCTCATGGATGCAAGTACAACATCTGTGAGCACTACCATGGAGATGTATTAATTTACGGTGTTCTATATTCAGCCACATGGAAACTGAGACGAGGAGCTTCGATGATTTTCTTGTATGCACCCATCACCGTTAGATTTTCGCCATGGCGGGTTAATGCGATGACAGCGATTTGCTTCGAATGTGCCCAACCTCGCAGACGAGGACAGGGCTCTTGTTCTGTCTCTTCTGAAGAGAGCGCGCTTGAAAGAAGGTAGATCAGATATGCCCAGCGATGTCATGCGATGTGTTGGCTTTGATTCAAAAGTCCCAGATAAAGTCACGGAAGAGAGGTCTGCCATCTTCCTTCGGATGCCCTACTACTCAATTCAGAAAATGAGAAATGCAGCACGGGATCGTCTTGACTCATGCAAGCCCCCGCGCAGCCTGCTGCAGTACTATTACAACCTCGAGTCCACCAGAAAACGCGGCCTGGAACAGGTGATTCGCAAAGTGGGCTTGTTCCAACCGGACAATATCGTTCACGTCTCGCAGCTCTGGGCAGTGATTGTGAATTTCCGTCTGCCTTTCCGGTTCCTAAGACAGGGAACCAGAGCATACTGATTTGTTAAATAGGCCTGATCATCACGAGCGCCCCCATGAGCCTACTAGATGGGGCAAGCTCCTCTCTGGAGATTATGGATCCTCCAGTGCCAAAGTCAACGATGTCTGCTTCCATCATTTGTGTCGTCGACCCCCTCCAGCGCGTGTTTTCCTTTCCTATAGATCAATGCAGAACCTACTTTGTACTGTACACCCGTCCCCTCCTCTGATTCTGTACTGTCTGGGATTCTGTCAATGCTGCCCGAGTACTAATGTGTATCTACCAGGCGATGAGACATAATATTGCCGAACATTGCCTGCCGCCGAAGGTAAAAGACCGCGGATATGATTTTGAGCTACTGAACACAGAGAAAATAGTTATCAAAGCAGAAGATTGGACCAAGACCACCACCACTCATGGATCAACTATCCTTCACATTCACGTGCAGATCTTGTCACCGGGGAGCCGGAAGAAGAGCAGTATGAAAGATGAAAGTAGGTCGTATGTTTGACCCAGGACGCCAATTTGCTGAGAGAGGAAAGGTTCCGCAGGCTCTGAGAAAGAGCTTTCTGAAATAATAGTAGAAGGAGAGTTTGAAGAGGGGGAGGATGCTGCAAAGGGAAAGGCTTTGATCAAATATGCGAGGCCGTTTTACGACCCAGACGCAGATGGGACCGTGCGACCCTCCAAAGTGCAAATGCACCCTGTCCCGCCTTCGTCCGGGTTGGTGGTAAACGAGGATTCCGGCGACGATCCATCCTCGCCTTCGAATATTTACTTTGGACTAACCACACCCGGGTCGGGGTCGGGACACGAGTCTTTTAATCAGACAGACCAGCCCCCTGATGATGAACAGCACGGCGCACCTAGGGCGCAGGATTTAGAAGACGAACCACGCCCTATTGGGAGGTCTGCAACGTTCGGGTCTTTATTCGGAGAGCCTTCTACCACCCAACCCTCTTCCCATAGCCAGAAGCGAGAAATTAATCTGGAGTTCCCCCCGGTATTTACGTGGCCAGTTGCGACAAGACGACAAATTGACGATAGTACCAAAAGCTCGAGCGCGGAAAAAACTGACCAAGGACCCCGGGCCAAAGGGATAGGTCAGTCCTCAAATGAGGTGACAAATGTTTTGAACGTGCAAGAAGAGACCATCAAACATGTATCCTCTCACATAAATAAACAGTTGCTGGAGGCTGAAGGCGAAAGCGGTAGGATAATTTACAACGAGGGAACGACAATGTCCTATTTCGACGCAGACAAGGCTGTCAAGCACCAATGGGCCGTTTCTCTTCCCGCCTTAATCGCTACCATGGGGCACACGCAAGAGCCTGTCGCGGTTCCCCCGTGGGAAATGACCTTGAGAGAAGTAGTGGCTGGATTGTGCCGGTTGTTCAACTTCTTCGTGCCGCTGGCATACCCGTGCGAGGTAGGGGACAAGTTCTGGGGAGCAATTTGTGATCTGATCACTGTAAGACGACATGCCGCCATCGGCCAGCGCCATCCGTGCATTAATCTCTCATTTCCTAGGTCATTCCGCGAATGTGTGACAAATCGAAGCTGCTCGAGTTAACCCAGCGAACGCGTCGGCACCGAATGACCGAGGCCTTTTTTATTGCCGACATCAGACGTCCCGAGAACGCCGACCTCGGAGACGATACAGAAGCGGGCATTTTGAATGAAGACCACACGTACTGCCGTAAGTGCGACAGGGGTCAACAATATCGAACGCAGTCGGATGCGCTAGACCACCTGTTTGAATGTCATGTCAAGGATTCCCCGGAAGCAAGATCCCGTATGAGTTCCCGAACGTGGTGGGTCATGGATTTTGGACAGTACCTTAGTTTTCTATGCAGGAAAGACGGCCAGCGGATCCTGCGCGAGCTGAAAGATCATCTGATGAGCCTGGAAAAAATGGCCTTCCAGATCCAACATGGAGTGTCGGAGGATGGAAAGTTCGATGGAGACACATATCGAATCCCGTCAAGTCTTGTCAACGCCTTCCAGCACATTCTGATGATGGTCGTGTCTGGCGCTCACATGGCCAAATCTGCATATGCAGCGCGAGAAGCGTACATCGACCTTGACCCGCCTCTGTCCTTCCTCACGTCCTCAGAGTCGGGCAAGATCACGCATTATGGGACCGAGGCTGAGGTGTCCATGGGAAATGCGATCCGCGACATTGCTCTTATGACATATACGGACGAGCTATCCGACGTCGTGACATACGAAACCGTGGGTCCCAGCTTAGTAGTGGCCCTTACTATGGGGGACTGCTATCCTTGCAGAGATTCTCAGAACAACCTTGTCAACCTGGTTCACACATATCGCGACTACGTCTTACGTCTGGTTCGTCTAGTTTCCCCCACTCAGAGTAGCAACCTCTTGAGATTCAATTGACTGATTGCCATGTCTTCATAGCAATTCAAAGCGGGCCAGCATCCTCACCGGCGTCTTCTGCAGGACATCTACCTGGTTCGCGAGGAGCTCCAGATTATCCGCAGGATCTCCGGTGACCAGCGTCTTGCCTTGACCAACTATCGAAAAGTTCTGGATCCATCTTCTTTCCGCATCACGACCCAATCCCGCGTCTCCTCCTTTCAGCTTGAGAAAGCGAGGCTGAACGCGCTGATTTCGAAAATCGACGCCGATTCCGCCCTGATCGACGGTCTACTGGAGCGGCTCGACTCTCTCGCCACGCAAACGCGCAACGGGGTCGACGTGCAACAGGAAGACCACGGGAAAGCCATTCTGGTCTTTACCGTCGTGACCGTAATCTTCATGCCGCTGTCGTTTGTCACCAGCTATCTTGGGATGAACACTCGCGACATCCGTGACATGTCACATTCGCAGACACTCTTCTGGGCCATCTCTGTTCCTCTTACAGTGGGGATTATCGTCTCAGTCATGGTTCTGGCGTTTCAAGCGGAGCGGATTCGGGAGGTGTTTGATACGAGGTGGGGGCATTATCGTGAATGGATACCAAAGCAGGCCCGTACTGTCCAGCGTGACCAAAGCAGGGGCACAGATATCGGAAAGTACACGGAATTGTCGACTGGCATTGATTGGTCGGGTAAAGAGTCGCTTTTAAGACGGTCTAGAGGGTTGCATATCAAGACAGCGGCAGACAACACATGGTACGTTTAATCGTACATTGGTCTTAAAGGATGAGGAACGGTTGGTTCCCTTAGATATG
Organism: Aspergillus egyptiacus; assembly: GCA_025688805.1. NCBI lineage: Eukaryota > Fungi > Ascomycota > Eurotiomycetes > Eurotiales > Aspergillaceae > Aspergillus > Aspergillus egyptiacus. The sequence continues at coordinate 31,028 of MU628656.1, forward strand.
GCAGCACTAGTATTGCTAAGGGGACAATGGTAGCTCCCGCTCTGCACTGAATCTCGATATTCAAAACGCAAATTACTAGATATGGTGTTTGAAGAAGTAGACCCCCTATCATGGGGAATGGAACAAATGGCATAAAACAAACCCGTCCCATCTCCAATAGAATCGACTTACTCCTACACCTCGCACCTTTCACATCCATGTAGGGCGCCAACCATCCACCACATAGCCCAAACATTTTACTTCACCTTAATTCAGCCACGCCCTCAAGTAAACCCCTCCAATTGCCTCGCCCTCCCAATAGCCGGCATCCAAGGCGCCCGCTCACCAACAAAGAACTCCGCCTCCGGCGCCGCCTCCTCAAGCGCCTTGTCGCCATCCACCGTCCCCGCAAGGATAATCACTTTGTCGCCAAACTCCTCCCGATCGGCCGTCTTGTACAGGGTACAGCCACACTCGCCGCAGAAGTGCGTGGTCAAGTGCATGCCGGACTCGTGCGTCAGATTGCATTCCTTCAGCTGGTCCCGGCCCGTCGTGATGCGGAAGTGGTCGTGCGGGACGAGAAGGTTGACGGAGAAGCTGCTGCTGATCTTGTGGCAGGTTTGGCAGTGGCAGATGGCCTGGTTTTGTTAATTAGGTTTTGCTTCGTGCAGGATTGAGGAGATGAAAAGAAAGGTGTTGGCGGAGGGGGGTACCTTCGAAATAGCCTCGCCTTTATACTGGTATTTGATTGCTTGGCAAAGGCAGGATCCAGTCGGCATTTCGTTTCTTTGTTAACTCAGGTATTACAAGTAGAGAGTCGGTTACAAGCCTTGGTTTGATAATAAAGTATATAGTCGCACTTCGACAGGCGGGAACTACTGCTACTGCTATATATACAGCTACAGCGCAGGTCATCTGCGCTAAAACCTCCGGTACAATCCACACATATATATCTATATCGATGCCTGGACCCAGTCCGCTTGTCAAATCCCATATCGCGCAGGCTGATCAGGCCACTACCTGACCACTTGAAGAAACCCTGGCATATGGATCTGATCTGGATCGAATGCGGGGGAGGATTTCCCTGGCTGTGGTGCGGGTCTAGCCCGTCTATATCGAGTGATAGAACCCGGGGAACCATGGATCCCGGACCAGGAGACCTGAACTCAGTCCGCAAACAGCCGTACCTTACCGTATGGAGGGATAGGTGGTCATTTGGATTTTAGTTCTCCTGCTCTTGACTCTCAGGTTTCTAGTAATTAGTACTAAGGTAACAGCTCGGGGAATAAATGGCTGCCGAGTATAGGGTCCCCGGTGTATAGAAAGTGTGACTGGGTGTAGAATGCACATTTTTTTTTAATATCTCTTATAGAATATCAGTATGGTATACTAGTATCCCCAAGCATATTAAAAACAATACACCTCAATTTAATATGATTTAGTGTCCCAAAGTGTCCTATGTTCTTTGTGCGTCACGAGCAGAAGATATCAAGATATTGACGTGTTCCCTGATGCCTCTAGCGAATCCCAAATGTGCGAATTGGATAACCGGGGCTGAACATTCCGCCGGATAGCCGGGAGGTCATCAACGAATAAATGATAAGTGAGACAGAGATGCCGGAAGGTATATGAAGGCTCAGGGGATTCTTTCGCCCAGGGCCTAACTGTTGATTGCCGAGCATTAAGCTGTAGATCCCAGCAGGGCTAGATGATCATGCCTGAGAACTTATAGAATCGCAAGCTATACTGCAGGAAAGGCTGATTGAGGTGTGCAAGTCTAGCCCTAACTACTCGGTCTTCAGTAGGGATTTACAGCTCCATGCTTAACTTTTCTACTAGTACAATGGATGTTTTTGCATTGATACAATACAGACTGAGTGACATCCACAGAATACATATAAAGCATATACATCACTTCCAAGCTCTGGTCCGGGAACAAGGCTTATCTATAGTAGGTAAGGATAAAGAGACAGGTAACCATATATTGTAGCACACTGTAGAGTAATCTAGAGCAGCAGCTCTCGCATCTTGCGCACCCTCTCACTCGAGACATCCAAATCCTCCTGCACCAGCTCCCCACTATCCAACGCCTCCACCAGTCGATTCACGATAGCCTCTCCTTGAGTGACATTCCTCCCCGACGCAAGCAAGATATCGACGCCCGCCAGCTTCGCCAACAACCCCCGATTAGCATGGTCGCCAAACCCCTCCAACGAGCCCGCCTCAATCGCATCCGTAACCACCACCCCCTGGTATCCCAATCTCTCCCGCAATTCCCCCCGGATCCACCGCTCGCTCATCCCCGCCGGCCGCTCCGCATCCAATGCCGGATACACCGCCCACGAGGGCATGATCATCGCCACGCCGGCCTCAATAGCATCGCCATACGGCGCCTCATCCACCTCCCGGATCGTCTCCAGCGCCGCCGTAATCGTCACGGGCCTCTCATCCGTATTCTCCTCGGCCGCTGCCACACCGAGACCCGGGAAATGCTTCGCCGTCGCCAACACCCCCTCCCCCTGCTGGCTGTTCAGGAACCGCGTCGAGCAATTCGCCACGACCTCCGGGTCCTGAGAATACGACCGGCCCCACTGGTCCGTGAAATCGCCGGACTCGCGATAAACATCCAGCACGGGCGCGAGGTTGCTGTTCATGTGGTACTTCAGCAACTCCTCCGCGGCTTGGAGGCCCGTCTCGGCCGCGAGCGTGCCCGGGTCCGATGACGAGCCGACCTCCTTCGCGGACGGTTCGGGCCCCCCCGGGAGACGGCGGATGGAGCCGCCCTCTTGGTCGGTCATGATGAGCAGCGGGGTGCCCAGGTAGGCCGGGCTGAGTCGGTAGCGGGTTTGGAGGTCCGCGATGGTGGCCGGGAGGTCATCGTGGACGTTCTCGGTGAAGAGGATCAGGCCGCCGACTTTGCCTTCGTGGATCAGGGTGTAGAGCTGCTCCGGGGGCGTGGTGCCCGGATAGGAGAAGATGACGTGCTGGCCAATTTGGATGGTTGGGGGGTAGGAGGTTGGGTTGGCGATTGCGAGTGGGAGGGCGAGCAGCGAGGTCAGGGATAGGGTGGTCCACTTCATCTTGTCGGAGTGTTGCGTTAAGTATCTACTAGGTGTGTGTAGGGTTGAGGCAGGTGGGAGACATGAAGACATTTTATGGATGAAGTTGTATCATGATCGGCGGCCCGATGCCACCGTGGAGAAATGCTATACGAGCTCTTGGCTGTTGATCTTGCTTCCGCTCATGCAGGTTTGGCGTGTTTCAAGGAAGAAAAGGTTACATCGGTTCCGTTGTTGGGTCCTGTTCTCCAATAATGAGACTACTCTATGTCCTAAATCGAGTGCCTCGATGCATCGTGGATCTCCTGATCGTGTTTCAGTACACGAAGAAGGACGCCTGGAAGGATCAGATCGCCTCTCTGGTCAATGATGAATACACGATGCTTGCAAACTCGGGCAGTATATTGACTCCAGGATGGCCTTTCCTGGCTTGTGCACCTTTAATAAATTTACGACCTGGCACACACCTACCTCAATTGAACTATCGACATCTTCCTGAGCACGCAGGGCTTCATTGCCAGTGTCGATCAGGCCAGGTTCCCGAACCATCTCGCCCACGGTGGTCTTGGTCTGAGTCAATCATTACCTTTGGTAGGCGGAGAACAACCTGGAGACGGTTTCCCTATCCCCGTGCGCCAAGGGGGCAATGGGCAAGTCTCATGCAGTGGATGGGTTGTGCCGGAGTCTGATCTTAGGGGTGGATAATAAGTACCTGATTAGTCTGGTTAGAACAAGGAAAGGAGGGGAGTTTGGCTATGGAGGACAAGAAGGACAAGTAAGGATCCCTACCACGGGTGGATCATGGATATATCTATGTATATACAAAGCTCAAGACTAGAGCAGCAACCGGAGATCCCAGGATTAGTATATTTAGGTCAAGAAGCATATATATTCGCCAGTGATTGCGGGAATCCGTATCGTTCAATGCGGATTGGATCTGTAAGCCTTTCGCAGCGGTCCTCACACGACCGATTTGGCTGAAGAAGTACCCGCAATTGCCACTGAGAACGAGATCTGACGTCAAAACACGGACATCAGTTAGGATCGCCCTCATGCATTAATCCCTTCGGTCATTGACTCACTGGCGTATGTCTAATATTTCCCTTCTCTTGCTAGACGTAGACGCCGTTCGTTGTGCTGTTGGAGCAACATCAGCTGCATTTGATAGTCTTGCTGTGCATGTTCTTCACTGCGTACCAAATCCCGAACAGTGAGTGACCGGCCAGACTCATCATTGATGCGCTGTTCCAGCCCTGTCTTTTGCGAGCCACCGGCACTCTGCTTGTCGGTGACAGCCGAAGAACGCGGACGCTGACAGTGGCTGATCACACATTTGTAGAACTCCTGCCACGAGCGAACGTATGTATCGCAGATTAGACAGAAACGAGGATGAGGCTCTTCTTCTCGGGATTGGTTCATTTCCTGCTTACTAGCCCACTTTCCATGTTTCGTGATATAATGTGACTGAACTTTATCAGGTCTTCCGGAAATTGGGTTGTGTGCAATGACATCAGGACATTGAGGTTCAGTGCAATAATAATGGAACCGAACGGCGTGTGCCATTTTTATATGTCGCTGAAACTCCGCGAGCCTTCTATGCAAGGGGTTTCTCTCTGGAGAACACACCCGGCAATACCACTCAAAGTGTTGAGAGGGCACAGTCTGAGACGAGCCGACTTTCTGAGACAGTGGCCGGCTTTCACTGTCGCCATTTGTCGTAAAAGTCCTGGCACTCTCCAAGCTGGGCTCCCTAGGTCGTTTGCTCTGCTGGTCCTGGTGTCGAACTTCACGGTCATCTGACCATGTACCGCTTGGGGTGTGGGCACAGGAACGTGAGCCGCAAGAGTCATTTCGAGGTTCGTCGTTCTCACGATGGTCCTGCATAACAGTAGCTCTACCCCCCGCACTAAGGGCGTGCGGGTGTTTATCAGGATTTCTGCCCGAAAGGAGTTCGACCACCGTCTTATGACCGTAGTAGGATGCCCAGTCCAGTGGGTGTCGACCTGCTTGATCACTTGAGGCTACTTCAACGTCTTTCTTCAATAGGAGCTTGACCACTCCCTCGTGGCCATTTTCTGCCGCGTACGATAAAGGAGTCCGGCCGGTGTTGTCCTTGGAGTCTGGATCAACACAATATCCTAGCAGGAGCTGTACCACTGCCTCGCAGCCATTGTAGGCCGCCCATGAGATAGGGGTTTGACCATCCGCATCCTTGGAGTCTGGATCGACACCACCTTCCAGCAACAGTTGAACAATTGTTATATGGCCTTTATATGCGGCCCACGATAGGGGAGTTCGATCATCCGCGTCTCTGGAGTTTAGATCTGAACCCATTTCCACTAGGAGCTTCACCACTCCCACACAGCCATTCGAGGCGGCTAATGATAGTGGAGTACGGCCAAAGATATCTCTCGAGCCTAGGTCAAGACCTTTCTCCAGCAGAAGTTTGACCACTCCCTCGTGGTCATTGCATGCTGCCCACGCTAGTGGAGTTCTACCATCATTATCTCCGGAGTCTGGTTTGACAGTTCCCTCCAGCAGGAGCTGAACTACTCCCACGTGCCCATTAAAGGCTGCCCACGTCAAGGGGAGTCGACCAAATGAATCTATAACGTCAGACTGTTCCCCCTGTTGAATCATGCACAGCACCACATTTTGTAGCCCAAAGTATGCCGCAAGATGTAGTCTTGTAAACAACCTGGGAACCTGTTGACTGTAATTCCGGTGAGTTGAGAACTCCTTGCGGGCAAAAAGGCCTTGCACACAGGCATTTAGCCTGGGTATATCTTCAAGCAGGGCCACTATCAAGTCCATTCTCATTTGCTGTGTCCGAGCATGATGACCCCAGTGGCTCGCTGCATATGAAAAAAGGGGGTGTGCATCTAATCGTGCTTCAAAGTCCATGTCTGTGGGACAGGGGCCTGCTTTGAAGGAATCAAAAGAGAGATATGTCACACAAGCTGTTGCAATGTCATGATGTGCATCAGAGAACCACCTGGTCCACGTGCGTTGGAAGAACTGTCGGGCTGTATAATGTACCAATCGAATGATATCACTTTCTTCGTCAACTGTGACCAAACCTGCACAGACAGAGATGATGTCATCCAGGTACGGAAGGTTGTCTCTGTCGAATTCGGACTCAGCTTCCACAGCAAGTGCGTATCGAAGTTCTAACGTATTCAGCGGTCTCATTGCACAGTTGATCCACGATAGAACATCGTTTGCAAGCTTCCGGGAATCTTCATCCTGCCCTTCAATTCGCTGCATCACATCTTCGTATGCATCATTGTATGCTTCAGACCCCTTTGGAAGGCCGCTCAGAGTTTCTCTTACTCTTTTGATTGTTTTTTTTTCGACATCACTGCGTCGAAATGAAGCTGCGCTAGGAGAAACCTAGCGAATCGTTAGCTTATTCAGTCTTCCTCGAACAGGGGAAGCTACTGACATTCCATCGACAGCTTTTGCGATGCCAGTTTGAATCTCCTCACTGTGTGCGACCAACAGCCTCGAGCCACATTGTAATATCCGACTTCTTAAATATTTTTGAATATCTTGATCATGTGCGCGGATTTCCAATTTCATGCAGTCGTTGAATTTCTCAGCGATCTGCGGAATGAACCTTGAAGTGGCAAAAATATTTACAGAGCACGTTGCCTGGAAATTCAGAAGCTCCGCGAGAAACCTTGTTTGGAAATCATTAGATGTCTGGCATTCGTCGAGCGCATCGATGATAATGAAGACTCTCGAATACATAGCGGCCACGGATCGGAATGTCGTCGAAATTTCGTCAAATTCTGGTCGCGTCCGTCGATGTTTATGACGGTCATAGAGGCTGGTCACAGTGTCTGGGAGAGAAGGCCGGCATTGGCTTAATTGCTTTAGAAGACTTGCTATTAAGTCTTCGTCGCTTTGCTCTCTTTGCCGGCGGAAATCGCAGTAGACATACGCAATTCCAACGGATTTGTCATGTAGGAATTGGGCAGTAATGTCATTAATCACTGCCGCGGTCAGAATTGTTTTTCCTGCGCCGGGAATCCCGGGACAGAATAAAGTCTGCTTGTTTGAGTTTATCCATGCCTCGTATGTTGCAGAGTCTAAGAACCACTGCCCGGTTCCTGACTGTCGCCTCTTCAAGAAGTCACTGTGTTGAGGCCCATAGTCGATCGGTGTAAGCCATTCAAGGACTTCGAGCTCTTCTTTTCTATCTAAGTTCGACTTCATTGCTTTAACGTTGGTCTCGGTTCTCAATACAAATTCCAAGACTATAGGGCTTATTAGAAAACAGCTATGAACGTGACAAGTGGTCTTGGGGATAACTCACCGTCGTCAAGCATGGCCTTCACTGGGCGCTCCGCATCAACATCACTTGGCTGGACATACTCAAGGAGCTCTTTTGCATACGCCGCTGCAACAGCTGCAGCATACTCTTGCCAATCTTTGGTCTTATTTGAGTCGGCATAATCACAAATACCCCGGATGACGAGACATGGAAAACTGTTCATCAACCCAGCTGCTTCCATTTCAACACACAACACGCTCCCGCCGAGGCTCTTGTTTAGATTATCACGGAAATGAGCGTCCTTGATGACCTGGTTACCGGACGCTATTAAACCGTAGTGCACATGTCCTTCTCCGAGGTCGTTTTCTCCAGTGGAAGTATCGGAACCCGAAAAAGGATCCACGAGGGAATCCCTTCTAGTGTACTTTGGCACCAGTTTGGGCCATTTCTGCCCCATCTCATCCAAATACTGATACATCTTGGGTCCGCTCATCTCGTGTCTCGTCTCCAGCTTCGTCAATGCCGTAAGGAATGCCGCCGGGGGGTTATTCAGTACGCCAGTCCTTTTGAAGCCACCCGCTGCTTCTGCCTTGCCCAGATCCCACTGGACCACCCCTGGACACTGATCACTAGGCGTACCGACCACGACATCCCCGAGCCTGACTTTTGGTGGAATGCCGCCACCGATACCGACCAGAAGGCCAACCTTAATCGATGGGAAAGTGCCTATCATCCGAGTTGCAACCGCCGATGCTGAGTTCGTGCCGTACTGGCCTTTCGGTAAGCAGGCAATGACGATGTTGTGCCTCCCAATGCATCCCAGGGTGTAAGTATTAGGGTCGCTTCTTGGTTTTGGTAGATCTGGATGAATTTGATCGAACATTGCTGTTGCAGCCGTCTGTTCTTTTGGCAGCGCACATACCCACCCAACCGTATAATTGCTGTGTTCTAGTTTTGTCGCACGACGACTGCAGTCGATATTGGGGTTCTGTGCCTTGTTGGTAGCAAGCTCATTGTCACAATCTTCCTCCCTCGACGCCATATTGGGGTCGTTCTGCGGTTTGCCGAGATGCCTTGAAGGGTGATGATGCTGGGTGCTTTTCGTTCTGAACCCGGACCTGGGGAGCTGATGCGGTCTTCAGGTTGACGTCGCGATGCTTCGACTTGCATGAAAAA